>LLCB01000562.1:0-22689 GCA_001414345.1 Hymenoscyphus infarciens | reverse complement strand
GGATTCGGGGGGGGGGGGATAGATGATACCATTGCTTTTGCGACTCAATTTTTAATTAGTTGGGTGAAGCTTTCAGGGCTTCTGTAAAAAGAACTCTCTTTTTTTTTCGTAGATTTCGAGTGCGGATTCTCACATAATGTAGAAAAGAATCGATGAATACAAACTCTGAATTACCAAACGTTCTCAATCTTATTCCTGACTCGCACTGGTGGTATAGATATCATCCCAAAGGCCAAAAACGACCAAAGCGCGATTCTTGAATCCGCAAATTTTAATAATTATAGTTAGAGTAGAGCTAAATAATTACTATTCAAGGCCTCTAAGCCTGTCTTGCTCTAGCTCTCTTACTCTTTGTAAAAATTAATAAAGAAGAAGAAGAGAGCGAAGCAGCAGCAGCAGAAGAAGAAGAAGGAGAAGAAGAAGAAGAAGAAGAAGAAGAAGAAGAAGAAGAAGAAGAAGAAGAAGAAGAAGAAGAAGAAGAAGAAGAAGAAGAAGAAGAAGAAGAAGAAGAAAAAGTAGTAGAGAGCGAGTAAACATCTCAAGGTCTCGAGGAAAGTTTTTCCTAGCGTAGGTTAAGTAAGAGAAATTTAAGTAAATCACCTCTCTCTCCTTCCTCTTTTTCTCACTTATTTATGCTTCTTTCACTATTATCTATGAAACATTACCTAAGTAAGAACATATATAGTAAGAAAGCGAAATAATATAATAGAATAATATAATAGTAGATATACTACGCTAGCTTAGCTAGTAAGTATTAAGCTACGTACTACTATCTACTTATTCTACTAGGTAGCTATTTATATTTCTTAATCTTAGACTTAGACAGCGATACTACTAGTAATATATTAGAGAAGTCGACGATATTCATAATATTATATTAAGTAATCTAATCGATACTAGGTTTCTAAGAGAAGAACTAATAATATACTAATTAATAGTAGTAAAAAAAAGATTAATCTAGAGAAAAATAGTTCTTCTACTCTAGCGAAGAGCTAATGAAATACTTAGTCTTCGTACTTTTCTAAAAATAAAGAGAAAGTTAGAGACTTTACTAGTAAATTCGAATTAATTTATAACTCTAAGAGAGGATATCTTCTAGTATAAGTTCTCTCTACTAATTTCAGTTTTATATAATAACTTTTTAATCTTACTATAAGTGTTAGTATAACTTATAGTTATAAAAGCGATGTAAAAAGAGTTATATTATCGTTCGTATATACTGAGTAAAGCTAGCTACGATGCCTACTTAAGTAGCTCTTAAGCGAGAAGCACGTATACCTACGTATACTAATCTAAATCGCTATTTACTCTTAAATATATACTAACACTAGTACTTCTTTAAAACGACAGAAGTTAGTACTCTAAAAATCATTAAAATCTCCTATCTAATCTAACTAATTAAAGCCCTCTATTCCTTATCCTTAGCTAATAAGAAAGCTTTATTTCATAGCTATATTATCCTATATTCTACTCTAACCTAGATCGAAGTATATACCCTTTTATACTAGTAGTCCTCTACTAGGACGATCCTATCACCGATTATGCTCTAGACGTTTAGTAGGAATGTCGAATTTATTACTATCGCTTAAACTAGGGACAAAGGTTTTAACATCTTTAAAAGTAATAAAAGTGTCTAACTCTTAGAATAACACTTCGAATTCGAAGTCGCTTAGAAGCCTCGGAAGCTTTCGGAGTTAGCCACGTCCGCGCCTCTAAGGCAGTTCTAAAAAGGGTTCTAGGATATCAGCGTTCTAATAAACTTCTAAATGACCCTAGAGCAGTTCTAAAAAGGGTTCTAGGATATCAGCGTCTTGATAAACCTCTAAATAACCCTAGAGCGGTTCTGAAAGGGGTTCTAGGATATCAGCGTCTTCTAAGTAACGAAGTCGATATTAGAGAGAGAGTTGTTATTTAATATCCTACCTACTCTATACTTTAAAAGCTCCCCCTTTTTCATAAGATTATAGTATCGGATTATTTAACAGTGCCGTCCTAGAAATCCCTCTATCTGCTAGTGCTATTCTAAAAGTTTTAAGAGTTTTAATAAAGTATAGCTTTATAACTATAGATTAAAACTTTATAAGACCGCCTAGTAGTACTATAATATAGTTCTTATTCCCGACTCCGTTATCTTCGTCATCTTAAGTTTAGGCGGCATATAATAGACCTAGGTCGGCGAGAGAATTATTAAAGTTATTAGTAATAGTATTATTATTAAAAGAGATATAGTTATCTTTTAGTAGACCTAGGGGTTAGATTAGAGGTTAGGCGGCATATAATAGACCTAGGTTAGCAGGATCGTTAAAGTTATATTACTACTAATTTTATTATCTTTTAGTATATTTCTCTATATATTTATAATAGGATCTAAAGATCTTAGTACTAGCTCTCTTAGCTACTATAGCTTTTAACATTTCTTCGTTTAACTACTTAGTTTAGTTAACCTTAGTAGTAGTACTATATAATACCTAAGACATGTTGTTTCTATCTATCTTAACCTATACCCCTCTTCTATAAAGTGTTTATTATAACTTAGTAGTAGTAGACTAGTAGACTTCAGCGAAGTTATCTTAGTCCTATTCTTCAAAGTCTACTTAAAATTTATTCTAAAGAAGAAGGTCTTTATTCTATCCTTTAGTATATTCCTCTTCTTATTTAGTAGTATATATTATCTCTTCTATTAGAGTTAGTATATCTACTATATTATTATTATTCGAAGTAGTAGATATTAATGTTATTATCGGGTTTTAAGTATCTTAGACAATTTAAATTATCTCGGAGAGAGGTAGAAGGTTAGAGGTAGTAATTGAATTATCTTAGAAGAAGGTAGGAGGTTAAGAGTGATAATCGGCGCTTCCTATCTTAAGAAGTGTTTATAGTTTATCGAAACGAAAGTATTATCAAAAGTATTATCAAAAGTATTATTAAAAGTATTAGTACTAACGATTTTATATATAGTAGGCGTTTAAGAGGTTGCTTAAAACAGTTATAATATCTTTAGCTTTTGATAGTAGTAATAGTAATCAGCGCTTCTTATATAAAGAAGCGTTTATAGTATATCGTCGAAGTTTTTAAATAGTAGAAGGAACCACGATCCGTAAAGAGGAGTCTACTAGTAATATTAAGTTTACTTTTATATAAGTATACCTATAGTAGAAATATACAAAGTAACTAAGTATCTAATCTAATCTATACGTCTACTAATCAGTATTAGTATAACTTATAGTTATAAAAGCAATGTAAAAAGAGTTATATTATCGTTTATATATACTAAGTAAAGCTAGCTACAATGCCTACTTAAGTAGCTCTTAAGCGAGAAGCACGTATACTTATATATACTAATCTAAATCGCTATTTACTCTTAAATATATACTAATAATAAGAAAGTAGGTTTTAAAAAAGAAAATATAAGTTATATAATAGCTATTTAGTACTATAAGGCACTAGTACTAAAAACCTGATATTTAGCGATTATTATTACTTTTTTATATAATATTTAATTATATTAGATAAGAATTTATTATATTTATTATATAATATTTATCGCGATAATCTAATAAATATTATATTACTATCTAAGTCTATCTAGTATAAAGTAAGAAAAGTTTAAGTAAACTATCTCTCTTCTCTCTCTCTTTTACTCTTAGCACTTTCTCTCTTATTTATACTCTTTCTCTCTTACTTAAGAAATATTAAGTAAGAATATATATAGTAAGAAAGCGATATAATATAATAGAAGAATATAATAGTAGATACGCTAGCTTAGCTAGTAAGTAAGTAATAAGCTACGTAAGTACTACTTATTCTACTAGATAACTATTTATATATTTATTATTTTTACTCTCTTTATAGAATAGAGAATTTAGAAGAAAGCTATTACGTATAAATTTTTAATTATAATAATTACTTAATCTTTATTTTTATTTATATATTTATATATACTAAAAGAGTAATAAAGAGTTAAAAAAGATATTATTTAATTAAATAAAAGTAAGTTTATAATTAAATTAAAGCTATTTAGAAGCTATTAAGTATACTTGCTCTTCTACTACTAGAATTCTCTTAAGCTTTATTCTTCTCTAATTTACTTATAAAGTCTTCTTCTTATATATCTTCTCTTTTTTATATATCTCTCTTATATTTCTCTTTAATTATTTCTAGCTTATATATAGCTTTAATCTAATTCTCTCTATCTCTAGAAAGCTCTAATATTAGTATCTTATTACTAGTAGTATTAAGCTTATATATAAGAAGTGCTTAGTAGAGATAATTAAGTAATTTTATAATAGTATTAAGGTTATATTTCTTATATATAAAGCGTAAAAGAGTATTATAAAGTTAATAGACTTCTTTAAAAAGATAATTATTAAGATTAAAAGTAGCTTTAATATCTTTAGATACTCTATTAAGTATATTCTATATATAATCGAAGATAAATTTATAATAATTATTAGTACTATTAAAAGAGTAAAAGAAGTTATATTCTAGCTTACTAAATATAAGGTACTTAGTATAAGATTATTAATATTATATATATTATTAAATTTAGTAACTTTCTCTTATAACTTTTATATATTAATAAATTATAATATAATTTTTTATTATAAATTAATTTAGAATTAAAGATACTAGTCTATATAAGAGATTTAAAGAGTTAATTCTATTCTTTAGTTTAGTAATATACTTTCTAGTTCTACTATATCTTAAATCTTTAATTCTTAGTAGAAGGGCTATAAATATATATCTTTAAAAAAGAGAGATTTAGATTATCTTTAGAGATAATATATAGAGTATACTATTTTAGAAATATTATTATATAAATTAGATAATAGAAAGTATATAAGTTTTAAAAGATTAAAAGTAAGAATAGATCTAAAGTATATATAGTAAAATAACTTCTTTTCTCTTATCTAATTAAACGATTTTTAGAAAGCTATATATCTTAATATAATTTAATAAGAAATTAAGTATAGCTATCTAGGAATAGTTTAAGATACTAATATATATACTTACTAGATATCTAGTATATACGTTAATAATTCTATATAAGATATATTAATAATTCTATATATTTAAAAGCTATATACTACTAATTTATTAGACTTATTAATTAACTATACGTAGTTTAGATCTTTTACTCTATATTAATCTTTTTTCTAATAATTATTAGAATTCTCTAGATTATAATTCTTAACTCTCTAGAGATTAAGAATTTAAATAATTACTTAAATATCTTTAAATAAGATAAATTTAAGATATTATTTATAAAGGTATTAATAAGCGTATCTATAATAATTATTAGTAAACTTACTACTAAATTAGAAGTGAAATAATTACTTACTTTTTACTCTAATATATAGTCTTTACTAATATAGGGTATGTTCTATTAGCTAGGAATTCAGTAATATCCTTATATCACTTATATAGTAATACTCTATTTAGAGGGACGTCTCGTTCTCCTATATATGATACGATTGCTAGGTTCATAGATTATTCGTAGCAAACAGTTAGTATATTAAGGTTAGCTATTTGAGCTATAAACGCTATAGCTAAGGAAGTGGGTACTTTGCTTTTAATGGTGGTGCCGATCATGAGAGACTCTAGGTCTAAAGTTTTCACTACTCCTTCCATCCGTTTAAAGAGTTCGTTATATCATCCCTTCCCGTCCTTCCATACCCATTACAGTCTTCCTTTTTTAGTGGTGATAGTACCAAATTCGTCTAGTTCTAGGATATCTTGTCTATTGTATGAGGGCAATATAGTTCTCGACAATGCATCAGCTACTTCTTTTCGCTTTTCTGGGATCCATTTGATCTCTACGTTCACACAAGTCACTTCTTCCTCTGGCTTTGGCCTTACCTACTGCCTACGAGCGCAGAGAAGGAAGTCACGACTCTGTTCACATCCGTCGAAAAAGTATCGAGGGGGCCGGGTAGCAGCTCAAAACTTCGGCGGCGGGTTTCCCTCAAAGTTACCCCCAGAATCGCAGAGAGAGCTCTTAGAAATCATCACTGTCTCCGTTGCTATCATCACACTCTCCATGTAAAAAAACAGGAAACCTAGAGTCAGGCTTACGTCCTCCTCTAAAACACCTTCGGGGCTCTTAATCATAGAAAGCATTCACCCAAGACTGCTGCACAATTATGATTTTAAAAAACCGTCATATGTAAGAGTAAGTCATGATATAAGAGAAAAAGAATTCCATACACAACTCCTTTTAGGCCTACCCTGCAAAGATTCCTGCAGCAAGTATGATACATCAAAACGCCAAAGCAAACTATGCAAGAACCGAAGTACCTATCCTGGTCTCGATCCAAGTTGCTCTCAATGAAAACACACGCCCGCCCACTATTTATTCGCTGTCGTCACTCTCCACGACCTTCTTGCCTTCCTTTTTCACCTTCTTCTCTTTCTTTTCCTTCTTCTTTCGCTTTCTCTCGGCCTTTTCTTCTGCAGTCTCGCCCTCGTGACGTTTGCGTTTCTTTCCGGTCTCGTCTGCAGCGTTGCTAACCATTGAGGTATCGGGATCGAAAGCGGGAGAGGTAGGGGCTGATGCTGCTTCCTGCTTGGCCTCAATTTTGGCAACTGGGGCAGGAGTTGTTCCATCAAGAGGAGCATTGAAATCCTTATATTCGGTGTTCCACTTTGCCGGCGTGGCCTCATTCGGTCGGCCGTATTTGTCGAGCTTTCCATCAGACTTCATTTTCTTCTTCTCCAATGCAATTGGACCCAGTCCCCATCTTCTTGGGTAAAGATCTCTCTCCATGATACAACGCTTGACCTTGGCAACGACTCCGTGATCGCAAGTAGAAAGCTCGACAGTTGACATTTGAGCGATTCCCAGAGCAATGGCCTCTCCCTTGGTGGTCATAAGAACGACCTCTTCGTGAACCTCAATTCCGGCCTCTGTAAATTTGTTAGTGAATAACTCCTCACTGAGAATTCGTAAGAAAACTTACCATATCTCAACAAACCTGGAATCATGAGCTTAGCACCGTAGCATACGGCGTTGACTGCACTATCCTTGACAACAATTCTCTTGTAAGTGGTAAGAAGCGTCTCCAATGGCGAGATGACGGTTCTCAAGTAAGACTCGTCCCGAGTGTTATCCTGCATCCACTGTGCGTCCAAGACATCGTGGAGAGTGACCATTCCAACGTTCTCGTCCATCGCTCCACTCCGAACTCTTCGAAGCTCCTGCATGTGTGCACCGACTCCCAAGAGCAATCCCAAGTGTACGCATAGTGTACGGATATATGTACCAGCCTCGCAACTAACCCAGAAAACGCCCAAATGTCTATCATTGTCGAATTCGTACAGTTTGCTCTCGTGGATGGTTCGGATTCTCAATTGTCTCTTGACAGCAGAGATCAATGGGGGTCTTTGGAAAAGGGCACCGGTCAAGGTTTCGAGCGCGCGCGCGAATTGCGCCTCACCGCCAGGAAGCTTATCGTGTAATCGGATGACACAGACATACTCTTTTCCAGCTCCTTGTTGTGACTTGACAAGTCTTGTTGCGCGATCGATGCAGACAATTAAGCATCCGGTAACTTTTGGATCGAGGGTACCACTGTGACCAGTTTTTTCAACTCTGTTGGCACAAGTTGGTCAGCATGAGGATGTTAGAAAGATTGAAAGACTTCCGCACCTTAGCATGCGCTTCACCCAGGCGACGACTTCGTGACTGGAGGGGTTGGAGGGTTTATCGAGATTAATCACTCCAGAGCTGATGTAGGATTTCAGATCGCGCTTGAGTGGGGTACATCCATTGGGTATTGGGGTGAAATGTCCAGTGCGAACCAGTACTGCGAGCTTGAGTTAGCAAGTTTTTCGCAGGCATCTGAGACATGTGTGGCATACAATTGTTGTAGTTCTTGAGCAGCAATGGCCATGAGGTGGTATCAACCGCAGGAGTGGTAGCTTCTGGCTTGATGGTGTACTCGACCTCCTTCTTTGCAACGACCATAGCCATCTTGACGGCTGTTGAGAGATATCACGGGAGTTCCTATGATATTCTCTAGTGGTTGCACTGGTGTTGTTGAGCAGTCAAAATCTGCATGAACCTCGAGAACTTTCTTCAAGAGCTTCGATAATTTTTGCCGAAGCTAAATTTCAGTGGAGGGACCTTTAGCGCGGGCGTCACGTCACGTGGTTTCCGCATAGTCCGGCCTTTTTCCGACCTGTCTTAGGGTTTTCTACTGTACTTAGTCTATTGCACCCTTAATACATAGGAGTTCTCCCCCCTTTTTTTCCCACCTAAATGGAGGTTGTGTTTGTAGAAATTGACCCCGCCTACACTCGGCCATTTCTCACTGCAGTCAATTCAACTCATACATTGACACAGGCAAAGAATAATTCATTTTGCTTCTAATAACCTACTTCCGTTTGGCGCCGCCCTTTCTCCTATAACACAGATACACCATCTGATGCAAAAATTCCAAGCTCAACCAAGTCTGTGACCACTTCCCCGGGCCTTCCATGAATCCGGCAATGGACCAGAACCTTCCTCCTTGGCCTGAGGGCGAGCAATGGCAGTGCCATAGCCCTTGTGAGTAACAGTGGTTTGCTTACTCTCCCAAATCCGTCTAATAAACCCTGGTGTGGGCAAAAGATTCCTTCCACCACCATACTCTGGCCAGAGCTTTGTCAAGAACAAATGCAAATGAGCCGAGATGAGACCAATCAATGAAACGATTGCGGCATTTGTACCCGCAGTCAACCAGGTCAAGAGGATGAGGCAGTATGGCATCCATTGTGCAGGAATTGTGACAATGTATAGAGTAGCCATCTGTCCTCGGGCATCTTGGCTGCTCGTGTAGCATAATGCGAGAATAAGGGCCGAGGTGTAGAAACCAGGACCTGTTATGAAGTAACACAAACCCTACGAATCGTTAGTCAAGGAAGCCTTATGAATCCGTTCAAAGCAAGATATTTGACTAGATAAGAATGTAGGGAGCTACAACCACTCTAGCGAAGTAAGGGAATCGCAAGAGTTTATTCTCAAGAACTTCCCACCATGCCCATACCGCGAACTGGCCCTTTTTGGATTGATTGCGAATGATGGACCAGTCGAAATGCAGGGGTAATCTTCCTCATCTCCAGGAACCGCAATAGTTGGTAACAATGCACTACGCGGGCAGATAATTTGAGGTGTATTGTGATGTGCGAGAGGAAATATCGTCTGAAGCACTGAAATTGAAGCTTACCAAGGACGTAAGGCACACAAACAAAATGTAGGTGAAGTACTCTCCCGGTTGAGTGAACTTTGGGGAAGCTGTTTCCAGCTTCGAGCTGTATGTGTATACTGTTCCAAGGTTAGCCAAGTCCCCCCAGCCTTCGTGGTGTTGTGTTGGTGTAACGTACAAAAGTAAGTATCCATTAATACCGCAAACCCTTCCCCCGTCAACAAAAAGCAAGTTGCGATTGACCATATATTCGGGGGAAGTTTCATCAAGAAGGGCGGATAGAATACGAAATGAACGTATGATATCATCTTGGTGTGGATAAGAATGGACATGACGGCTGCGGAGGCAGCGATTGTTCTACACTAGATCAGCATCAGCATTAATGGAGGGGCGGCGGGGAAAAGGCAAATAGCATTGGAAGCTTACCTGGAAATGGGCGGGCACTGCCGCCAGTAATCGATGGCCGACATGATTGGGATGAGGGTCTGCGAAGCTTCAGAGATGGGTAGGAAGCTCGAGGATTTGGAGTTGAGTGATCCGTGAAGGGTTGGAGGACGACGAGAACCTCAAAACGCGCGAGGTGTTCTTTCGTATCCAGGCACAGCACAAGCACAAGCACGACAGGGTTTCTGCACCACAGGTCACCCCGTGGTGCCGTACTCAGGTTGCCTTTCGCTCTTGCTTGATTGGGCAAGTCCGATGAAGTGCCCGACTCCGATGACGGCCCGCCACTTGAAAAGTTTCCCTGCCAGGCGAGCCAGGTTACTTGTAGCCCGCCAAAAACACGGCGAATGAGTCCTCGCCGACTTTAACTTACACCTCTTGCTATCAAAGCTGATTTCTCTTCAGTTGCACTTAGCAAAAACACACCGCAATCATGGCTGGAACAAAGTAAGTATATATGTAATTACACCAACAATTCAACTTCAATCTAACGTCTAGCCAGGAAAGTGCTTATGCTTGGTGCTGGCTTCGTCACACGTCCCACCCTGGATATTCTGAGTGATGCTGGAATTGATGTTTCCGTTGGTAGGAGATACTTTCCCTCACACTCTCGACTAAATTGACTAACCAATCCCAGCTTGCAGAACCCTCGAAAGTGCCAAAAAGCTCTCCGAGGGCGTAAAGAACGCCCACCCAATCTCGGTCGATGTCACAGACGAAAAGGCTCTCGATGCCGCAGTTGCAAACCACGATTTGGTCATTAGTTTGATCCCATATACCTTCCATGCCACTGTCATCAAATCTGCCATCCGAAACAAGAAGAACGTCGTCACCACCAGTTATGTTTCCCCAGCAATGCTCGAATTGGAGGACGAGTGCAAGGAAGCCGGCATCACAGTCATGAATGAGATCGGTCTTGACCCCGGAGTCGATCACTTGTACGCCGTCAAGACAATCGAGGAAGTACACAAGGCCGGAGGAAAGATCAAGTCCTTCTTGTCATACTGCGGAGGTCTGCCAGCACCCGAGGCTTCAGACAACCCGCTTGGGTACAAGTTCTCTTGGTCTTCGCGTGGTGTTTTGTTGGCATTGAGAAATGCTGCCAAGTACTACAAGGACGGAAAGGTTGTTGAGATTGAGGGTAAGGAGTTGATGGCACACGCAAAGCCATACTTCATCTACCCTGGATTCGCATTTGTTGCCTACCCAAACAGAGATTCTACCCCATACAAGGAGCGATACAACATCCCAGAAGCCGAGACCATTGTCAGAGGTACCCTCCGATACCAAGGTTTCCCCGAATTCGTCAAGGTTCTCGTCGATATGGGATTCTTGAGCGACGAGGCCCAAGAGTATCTCAAGGAGCCAATCCCATGGAAGGAGGCCACCCAAAAAATACTTGGAGCTACTTCTCACTCAGACACTGACCTTACATGGGCCATTGAGTCCAAGACTTCTTTCAAAGATACCGAGGAGAAGGAGCGTATCGTTGCTGGACTTCGATGGATTGGTGTCTTCTCTGATGAGAAGATTATCCCCCGTGGCAACCCACTCGACTCGCTCTGCGCCACTCTTGAGAAGAAGATGCAATTCGAGGCGGGAGAGCGTGATCTCGTCATGCTTCAACACAAGTTTGTCATTGAGAACAAGGATGGTAGCAAGGAGACCAGAACCTCCACCTTGGTTGAATATGGTGATCCAAAGGGTTACTCTGCTATGGCCAAGTTGGTTGGTATCCCATGTGGTGTTGCCGTCAAGCAAGTCCTTGATGGTACCATCTCCGAGAAGGGTATTCTTGCTCCTATGTCTTCTAAGCTCAACGATCCATTGATGGCTGAGTTGAGAAAATATGGCATCTTCTTGGTCGAGAAGACTATCTCATAGACGATCTTGTGATAGCTGGATGGTTCTTACTTAAAAGCGTAAAGAAATAAAATTATTTTATGAACCACAAATACGTGGTCTTTTACAGCTTTGTAATCAGAAAGAACTTGGACTTGGCCTTTTCCATGATATGTCTCCTGGGAAATCTCCTTTCCCTCTCTGTTACATCCTTTTTCTTATTACATCCCACAATTTCATTTTCTGTCTTTCCTTCTCCTATTTATCACAGAGGCAACTTGAACCTTCAAGCTATCTACCAAAGATCCCAATCTTGACACAACAATACTACCCCCACCTCTCTTTATGATCCTTGAATTACATGATTAATAAGAGTGTAAGCTGTGACGTGATTCATACAACCACTGCGAATTTGAATCACGGCAAATTCTTACCCTCCGTAATCAAATTTCCTTTCTTTTCTTCCTTTGATTACCAACGGAATAACTTGATTCTCAAAACACAATCTCACACAAGCTCATCAACACCCCAAAACAATACCATAACACCCTATCACTTCAAACCCAACAACACTCACAGAATTCCCTTAGACCCTCTCCCTACTAAATAGGCAAAAACGAACTCAACGTCACATCTAAGTCGAAATGGATACCTCAAAATCTCGAGTGGAGGAGCCATATAACGATAATATCCGTAACCTTCTCCGCGGTGTGATACGAGCTCTCTTCTATAGAAGCCAAGTAAGCATTTACACGCACCAGGATCTAAACGACCGAGCAAACTTGCTAGAATGGGGTCTCGCAATGCAATTAGCTGAAGACATGGGATTGATAAGTCAGGGGGGTGGAAGAAATTACCTTGACAATGAAGGTTTGAGGAAGTTCATTAATACGCAGCTTCCTGAGTCTGGCTTTTGGATGGTAGGGGTTGATGTGGGGGTGGGGGACGAGTGTCAAGGCATTGTTGCGGAGGTGTTGGGGTTGTTGGACCGGAATCTGGAGATGATGGAGGGTTTGGAGCGGAATGGGGGGAGGGTGAGAGGGGGCGAGGGGGGGAAGTGGTATTTTTGAAGGAAGTTTGTATATGGGTAGCAGGACAGGGGCAAACAAACTGCTTCTTGATCGAAAGGTTTTTATTGTAAGGAATACTTCTTTTGTGTGCTGCATTGTCAGGATTTAAAATAGAAACCTAAGTTAACCAAGTACCTTGCGGATTGAAAAGAAAATCAATGGAGGTACTTGTGCTGTAAGTTCTAAGTTTTGAAGGAGAAGGGTCTATTTTGAAGTTGAAGGTTACTAATACGGCTGTTTGAGAGAGAAGCAAGGGGGATTTAGAGAGTTACATGTACGTGAATGAAACTGTTGACATACTAATGATGTAAAAAGTGCTTTCTTCAAAAAGGGGGGGGACTAATCAGCCACACTTGTGACTTACAAGCCTCTTCCCCCTTTTAGATCGACGTGCATAATTCGTTGCACGTCGCGAATATTTCCAGTAGTTAAACGACTAAAAACAAACAGAAATACCACTATCACCTTCTCTTCTAAAAAGCTGATTTCAGAAATTTTAACATAGGACGATAGCTTACCCGCGTAGCTCTTATTATCTTGAAAAATAACACTTATTGCGAGAAGTAATGCGTATGTTTTTGGGGTTAATAGAGTGAAAGAGGTGGAATTGTAGGGGATGGAGGGGAAGCCGGGGCGTTTGGCACGTGAGGACTTCCAGGCGCTGCGATTTTTAGAAGTGGAACTGACCAAAAGTGTTACTGCTTATACTTGGTTTCTTAAAAATGGTTGTGGGATTAAGTCATTTAAAAATGTTTAGAAGAATTGAGTTCATGTAAGCTTCTGAGATCTCTGTAGTACTAGGTGAAGAAGGTACTATCTATAGAACATTTGTACGAGACAACTTTTTGAGGACGTTGGGAAGAGTTGCATTCATTAGCTACTATAAATGTAAAGTCAAATCAAGTCATGCTCGCTTATGCGGTCTCAAAGTACAACAATAACAGTCTGAGGTTAAGCAATAAAAGAATTTGCAGTACTCTTGATTAACAATGGGTTTGTTATTTCAATATAATCAAACTTGCAAAATATCAAGTCTAGAAAGCTCTTTGTTGGCACAGAGCCAAAAGCGTCAGGAAAGAAAAAAAAGCAAAGGATACCACAAAGACAACAAATACTATACCCAAGCAACACCGCACAAGATTTGTCTTCTCAATCATTTTCATCCAGAGCTATATGCGCGCAAACACATACCAAGCTCCCTTCGATTAAAAGCGGCTCGATCAAATCCTAAACCTCCTCATCCTAGCTCCAACACATTCAAAATAAAACAAAGATGTGCCAAACACTAATAACAACAACCCACTCCTGCTCCCACAGAACCTACGACAAAACACCTTGCATCCTAGGCCCCTCCTGCGGAACCCCCAATCTAATCACGCACCACCAGGAAAATTCCTCCATCCGTCCCTGTCCAGCCTGCAAACTCTCCTTCTTCCGGCACCACCCCAACTCCCCAACCCGAGCCCCAATCCTTCACTACCTCCCCAAAACAACCTCTCTATCATCAGCCTTCTACGTAGGCATCATGAATCTCCTAGTCCTGGATTTTATCATCGGCGCGTTACTACTGCAGAAACAAGGTCCGATAAGAAACTTGATGGGGAACTTGGTGATGTGGATGGCTGGGGAGACGGTTGCGCTAGTATATATGTTGATGGTTCATGGGTGGATGTTTCTTGTTTGCCTTTCGTGGGTTGTGAATCATGGGTTGCCTTTTTCGGTTAAGGCGGATGTTGAGACGCCGAGGAAGAGGAAGAAGAGTGGTAGTGAGTTGGTGTCGCCGAAAAGGAAAAGAAGCTGAGTTCTGGGGGGGGGGGCAGTTTTTCTAAAAGATAGGGAAGCCGCAGTAGTATGAGATATGGCGATAGAAACCATCTTGGTCTGCCACTGGGGCGAAAGGGTGCCTCACCTCTTCCCAAACCCGAAAGGATATCTGTCGTGTACATAAAAGGTCAAATAGGGGGTCATAAATCTTTGATTTTCGTGGACTATATACAACAGTTTCTGTACTCTAGCTTTCCACAAGACGAGCAAAACAATTCTACAACTTGGCTTTGGCGAGGGGATTAACCAGAGGATCGTAAATAGCCATTCCCTG
The DNA here is from genome assembly GCA_001414345.1 of Hymenoscyphus infarciens. Lineage (NCBI taxonomy): Eukaryota > Fungi > Ascomycota > Leotiomycetes > Helotiales > Helotiaceae > Hymenoscyphus > Hymenoscyphus infarciens. The sequence goes on along the minus strand of LLCB01000562.1, from coordinate 8,050 downwards.
TTGGAAAAACATTAGCTACCATGATCGAGAGAGTTTATAGAATTGACGGATAGAAAGCTGCACTTACAAGGTTATCCACCGGCACATTTGTCGTATGCATATTCAACCCTCTTGTATCCACCAAAGTAGGGTTCAATTGATCCACACTACTACAGCCAATCAATCTCATATTCATCTCCATTTCATCCCTCAAAAGCTGCATAGCACGATCCACACCTGGAGATCCATAAGAACTCATAGCATACAAGAACGGTCTACCGATACCAACACCCTTTGCACCTAAGCAAAGAGCCTTGATGATATCAGTAGCACGCCTTACTCCGCCATCGATGTATATCTCAATTCGATCCTGCCATCCACGTTCACGGAGAACAGGCATAACCTCTGCAAGAACTTCGATACCCGAACGCGCGAAATCAAGTTGACGACCTCCGTGGTTAGAGAGAACCACACCTTGGCATCCAACTTCGATTGCACGAATAACATCTTCAACTCTTTGGACCCCCTTCAGAATAATGGGCATCTTGGTGATAGATTGAAACCAAGGAATATCTTTCCAACTCAAAGCTGGGTCGATGAAACTGCTGATTGCTCTTGCAGCACCCTGGGAATTGTCCGTCGTCGATCCACTTTGAATATTCGTTCCTGAATCCGTAAACTTTGATCGCATATCCTTCTCTCGTCGACCAAGCTGTGGTGCATCAACTGTGATGAACAGGCCCTTGCAACCGCGACGTTCAGCGTGTTGGACAATTTTCTTAGTGATTTCTCGGTCCTTGTTGACGTATAGTTGCATCCATTGGACTTGATCTCCTTCAGCGGCATCCATAATCTCGTCGAAAGAACATGATGCTAGAGTAGGAATCATCTGGATAACGTTGTGTTGCTTGGCAGCCCTCGTCAAGAGTACCTCTCCTTCATGATGTCCTAGCTTTCCGAGTGCAGTTGCTGTGACATAGTATGGCATATCCACTTTCGTTCCCAGCATCGTGGTACTGAAATCCACCTTTTCGACATCGACAAGAATCCGAGGTCGGAACCAGATCTTGTGGAATGCGGTATGGTTTTCTCTCATAGTCTAGGAAAGTCAGAACCATCCCTGGAAGGAAAGTATAGAATGACAGAACTCACAATTTCATCATCAGCACCACTAGAATAATATGCCCAGGCACTCTTCTTCATGACATTTCTCGCCACCGACTCGAAATCCATCAAATTGTAGCATTGTTCCAATATTGGCATTCGAGCAATTCTATCTTGTCGCGCCTCTTCATCAGGATCGAATTCTTTCTCCTCCTGCTTTACGGTGCCCATGTCAACCTCGCCCATGTGTTTTGATTTGTCGAGGTATTTATCGAGGGTATCTGGGGGATGGATAGGGTCGAACTCTTCGGAAGCATCTTTGCCCTACGCCCGCGTCAGAATTGCCTCCGGTCTCAGGGGTTTGCGAACGACCTACGGCGTATTTGAGAATGATCTTTGGTCCGCCAGGATGTTCTTTTGCAGATGTTAGAAAGGATGCGGTGAGGATGGCGGGGAGCTATCGTACCTGGAAGAAACTCCGTAACATCATATGCTTTGCCCTTTGCAATTGTTAGCCAATGCTCCTCTCCCAAGCTGCGAAAGACATGCGTGAATAATAACCCAGCATGACTCTCTCGAATTGTGCTCGGCAACTTCCTGACCCGTCAAAGGCATCTTGTTTGGTGTTGTGTTGTTCGTTCAAGGGTGGCGTTGTGCCGAGGTAATTCAATCAATGGTTCAACTGGATTGGAGAGAATGTCGTGCGACCGTGGAAGTAAATGGGAAAGGGAGCTTTTAAAGAAGTCAACAACTTGACAATGGGGTTAAATTTTAGGACGGCAAGTTGCTACTTCCGGGATAGGATAGCTCTGTTTAGGTCGACATGACGATGAGAAGTGGTGGATCTCCAAGGATCTCGGCATCTCGGTTTTCGCTGCTTCGGGCGAATGGCAGACGAAGTGTTTGAAATGTGTCTCTAGTTTTTTGGTTGAGAAATTTTCTACCATCATAGGAAATGTTTGCAAATGAATTTGAGGAGGAAACCAACCTCCTATTTGCGTTGTGGTTAGTGTTCATGTTGCCATTTCAGTAATTTTCCCCGGGTCTTGTTGAGAAATGCGGGTAAGCGGGGTAAAATGCTGGGGAATGGGGTTGTGGCCAATCAGATCTTCGCAATTGGAATTAGAATGGGGATAGTTTATTAACTTTGGTCTCTTGGATTCAAGAGCATTTAGAAAAGACTCATCTGATAGGGTGATGAGTCGCATCCCGCGGGTTGTTCTGAGGTAAGATCTCTATGATCTTTTCAGATCTTTCGGCAGGATGTTTACTATTCCACTTTGTAATTCTTTGAACCTCTATCATGACTCAAAAAGGCCTTTCCATCATGTGAAGCTTGGCAAAGTAAGTACATGCTCCTATCGCAAACTCGCTTGGTTATGCTAAGCGAGAAAATGTTGTTTACTTGTTTGCAAAAGACGACTAAAAAGGCTGGCTCACCTGACACATAAAAAGAAGAAAAAATGAGAGAGTAGTGGAATCGAGCCACTAGCGCTACAGTCAAGTTATCGCTCAATGAAAAGTAGCCACCATTTACCGGTCCGTGGTTACTTGTTTCCCCCATCCTAAGACAGGGGCAGCTTCGAGTGCCGACATAGAGATCGGGCTTAGAATAAATCACCCAAGATGCCGTCGCAGAAATAATACAATAACCAAATATGAGTTGTCCAGGCTTGAATCTTCATTTCGTATTTCTGTCCACTCATGTGCCAGCGGTATCTGGTCGTAGTAGTCTCATACACGCGACCCCCCTATCTCAGAGCTAACCAAACGATGCAGAAACGCCAATGTTGATGCCGGAACACCAACGCGCCAAATGGGCTAAACCCAACCAGCTTCAGCTCTGTGGAAGTATTGGCTCCTTATCTCTTATTTACTATTCACTTGAATTAGAGATCTATGGTCCAAGGTTTTCCCTGTATGAGACCTTAGTGGACGCCACTTCTAGCTTGGTTCACTAGCGGTGGCTGGTGTTTGGCCTCGACCTTTGTCCTTCATAGCTCCCGTGTTTTGGATTTTGACGTCTCGGGGCTATGCTTGAAGCAGCCAATATATTGCGAGAGATCCAAAATTTCCATGGTTTATAAGTCTTAAGATTGTAGAAATTGTTGATGATCTCTTCGTCAAGATCATGCTTAGACCGAGTATTCAAATCAACGTACCTTGTGGCTTTTTCAATGAGCGAGTAATTTTGCTCCTTGACTCAAATCGCGCTATGAATCACACCAAGATTGATACCTGACCTCTTCACCATCATCCCAAAATCACGCATATAGTGACTAAGACCATGTTTATACACATCGTCGTAATTGCTTCTCAAATTCTGTCAAAACCGAAGCATAGAGAGATCCCTTTGTTTCCCATGGAATTTGCAAAAGTCAAAGCTAGGGCTTTCACAAGGGCAATGTACTAGTACTCCCCGTCACGGCATCAAGCCAACGACTCAATTTCAAGCGGCAGATATTCTATCCATATTGAAGTGAACGATTCGTTCCTTCTTCGATTCCTGGCCTCAATCTGGGTTCAAACCATAGTAAAAGTCATTCGCAATGAGGTTGTTGAACTTCATATCAAGTGGCGGGGCCTTACAGGAATCTACCACATGGTGCAGCGGATATAATTTTTGATAAGAATTTGTGCTGTGGAACTAGGTAGCGTCTCAATGGCCCAATCAGAAGCAAGTACAAAGTTTTGTTGCACGTCGCGTAAAGAATAGTCGTTCAGCTTGACCAATGAGAAGAGGCGCGAAGTCCTCGGGGACGTGGGGTTTTTGGAGAAATTATTCCCTAGTGGTGATACTTCTTGCTGCCTCGTTGCTTGGCATGAATTGTGGTAACGAAATTCTTTCATTCTCCAGTTCAAGTTAATTGAAGCTCTCAAGTCAAGAAGCTCCAAGTGAGAAAGATAGTTATCCTGATTGAGGTTTGACTTTGCGGTATATATTGAGGCGATAGATCGGTTATCAGATACTCTTATGCGCATAGGAGGTCTTCGTTTACAATTGACGCGAACCATGGCAATTTGGAGTCCAATTACTTATTGATGTTGTTCTAAACACCCCAAGTACTTGAATAAATAGCACGAAGTTAGCTCAAACCAACGCCGTTGTAATGATTGAGAATATGGTCTAGCTAGAATTATGGCTTTTGAATTCCTACTGTCTACGCGACACTCGAATGGTTCCTGTCCTACATCGAGGAATTTGGCTTAACGGAACTAACCTTGTCCCCTAGCGGTGAATGTTCGCAGCTTTGCACTTACGAAGACTCTTTCCCACCATCCACGCAAAGAGTGGGTCGCCATCACCCGAACAGATAAACAAATACCCCCACAGACCCACAATTCTAAAATTCAATCCATAACCACAAATAACACGAGCGGATATCACGAAAACTTGATTCTAAGCCGCCTGGTCAAGTCAGTTAGTGGGTAAACCTCTAACTGTTCCCTACCAATCGCGACCCGCTAATAAAATTAGTATCTTATCGCCAGATCTAATCAATATCTCTACTCCCCCTTCGCAAGGGGAGTAGGCATTGTTCTCGAAAAAAAGCCCGCTGCCTACAAAGGCGGGCTTTCTCTAGCCTATCTCCAAGTGGGGGAGATGGGGGCCATCCAGTACGCTGGGTGGTTAGAGTTTTGTTGTCTTTTTGAATTTTTTTGAAGACTGTTTTAAGGAATTTTCAACAGACACCTCATTAAGCTCTAGGCCTTCGCAGAACTATGGTCCTAACTGGTTTTTTTAGTTCATGAATTCACCCTTCGCTAACCTGGGTTTTATCAAAAGAAAGTTAAACTAATAGAGATGCTCTTAATTACGACTTTCGCAGAGAATTGAGGACATAATTTAAAATCGCAAGCCACTAAAGATCTACTTCTCTATGAGGATTTCCGCCAATAGCCTGGTCGCGCCTTCCTCAAGTTTAACCTTTTGACTAATTGTGCCTGAGGTTGTCTTCAAAGATACTAGAGACAGGAACGAGCCTTGGGTAATCTTGAAGGAATGAGGAACCATAATAACTCCCTTAGATCGAGTTGAAAAATTAAAGGTGTAGCAAAAATAAATCAGCCAAACTTACACAAATTTCTATAGAAAACACTACCTAGCTGTTATAATACGAGTCTCGGAAGAAACCAAAGGACAACTCTATCCTATACGGGAAACACTATTCTGTTCCAACGCTAGCATAGTACCCTTGCTAGCGTAGAAAATTAGCGAAATTTCAACATATTCACTCTTATTAGAAAACAATCGCTACTGCCTTCCTAAAAAGGTTTAGCTCTATACGTAAAATTAGATATAAATAATAAATAAAGCTTATAATAATAACAAAAGCTTATAATAATAATAAAAGCTTATAATAATAAAAGCTTATAATAATAAAAGCTTATAATAATAAAAGCTTATAATAATAAATCGATAAACTATATACTATCGAATAAAGCGCTTAAAAAGCTTAAATCTTTTTTTTTTTTTTTTTATATTTAAATAGTCTTTTTAGCTACTTAAAGCCGGCGCTATATAGACGTACTATTTATAGGGTTTTATCTAAAAGTAGCTTATATACTTCTTAGAGTACCTATTACTAGGCCTACTATATATATATACCTCTATACTCCTAGCTTTATATCCTAGTAATAGCTTAGTATCTTCTTCTATTCTCTCTATTCTAATTCAAATTTAATATTTTTAGTTATTCTTATAAACAACCGATTTAGTACTTTATAATAGCTCTTATAAAAAGAGCTTAGTTAGCTCTCCTCTATATAGGACTAATAATAATCGTCTTCTAGTATACTATCTTATATAGAACTATCTTCTAATATATCTCTAACTTAAATTTCCTAGTTCTATCTTCTATTCCCTCTACTCTATAGTCTTATACCTCTTAAGAGGTATTTTACTACTTTATCTAAGAGCTACTAAACACGCTTTAAATATCTACTAATATAAATAGTAGAGAATTAGTTCTCTATAACTACTAGAGAATCAGTTCTCTACTCTATAGTCCTATACCTCTTAAGAGGTATTTTACTACTTCATTAAAGTACTACTAAATATACTTCGAATATCTACTAATATAAATAGTAGAGAATCTATTATCTAGTTATAAAAACCTCTCTATATCTATATTCCTATTCGTACTATCTAAGCCTCTTCTAATTACTCTATTACCGTTACTAGAGGTTCTTTATCTCTTCTAGTAATTCTCTTAACTTAAATATAATATATACTAACTATATAGAATAACTACTATAGGTATTACCTCTAATCTTAGGTTAGTATATAGCTCTTATCTTCTTAGAGTCGTATATAATTCTATAGTATATCTAAAGTAGAAGTCTTCTAGTATTAGTAGATATATAGAATCGACTTTAAGAGCTTTCTTAATTAGTTCGTTTTAGTAGTCTATAAATACTACTATTAAGTAAATAAGCTATATAGGTCTTTTTCGCTAATATCTAGTATATTACTATATATAACGTAGCTTCTTCTTCTTTATAGAAGGTTAAGAGGCCTAAAACTCTAATAGTTATAAAAAAGAGGTATTACTACGTCGCCTTTTAACTTAAACTTAGCTCTATAGACAGTTCTAGAGATAAGATAGAACTACTAGAGGTTTATAGAATATACTACGTATAGGTATTAAGTCTTTATATTCTAAAAAGCTTAAATCTAAGAAGAGTCTAATTAGGCTAGCGCTTTCTCTTTACCTTCTATTTATACTAGATACTAGTATACTCTTCTACTAATTTTTATAAAACGTTATACTAAGGTCTATAGTAATCTATTTATTAACTTCTATCTACTTTGTCTTAGGCGTAATAAAGGTTATTTAGAGAGAGTTACTTTTTAAGGTTTTTAAGAGTTTTTTACTAGTATAAAGCTATAGAAATATAGTAACCTTTGTTACGCCTAGAACGAAGTATTACTCTATATTCTCTAGCTTCTAACTTAACTAATAAGGTAAAATAGCTCGAATTTACTTATAGCAGGTGGGTGTGGGAGGGTGTCCCTCTCACTAGGGGGTCCGGGGGCACCGCACGCATGCGCGGCCTACTCCGACACGCCCTTGTAAAGGCCGCGCGTTATAATAAGATACGACCCTTAGAGGGCTATAAGGTCCTATACAACGTATTATCTATTTAATAGATAATTCGAGAAAATACTAAAGACTAAAGTTATAGCTTAAATAATATATAAAGAGGTCTATATTTTTAGTATATAAAGCTTATAATTATATTTATTTATTAAATATATAGTAAATAAAAGGTTTTTATATTTAACTTATAAAATAAATAACTATAGTTATCTATTAAATAGATATTTAAAGTAAGGTTTTATTATTATATTAAAAAGCGAATTATTATATTTATTTATTAGATAGATAAATAATTAACTATTTTTCTATATAACTTAAGAAGCTAGCTACTTTATTTATTAATTAAATAAATATTTAAACTAAAGTCTTAATATATCTTATAACTCTAAATACTTGATTTATCTATTAAATATATATATATTTTATATAGTTAAATACTGTTTTTATCTATTAAATAGATAATAAGAGTAAATCTATTATATATAGCTTATAAAGCTAAATACTTATTTTATCTATTAAATAGATAATTAGAGAGAAGTGTTTATATATAGCTTATAAAGCTAAATACATATTTTATCTATTAAATAGATAATTAGAGTAGACTTATTATATATAGCTTATAAAGCTAAATACTCTTTTTATCTATTAAATAGATAATTAGAGTAAAGTCTATAAATATAGCTTATAAAGCTAAATATATATTTTATCTATTAAATAGATAATTAGAGTAGACTTATTATATATAGCTTATAAAGCTAAATACTCTTTTTATCTATTAAATAGATAATTAGAGTAAAGTCTATATATATATTATAGAAAGCTAAATACTCTTTTTATCTATTAAATAGATAATAAGAGTAAAG
>LLCB01000056.1:0-234869 GCA_001414345.1 Hymenoscyphus infarciens | reverse complement strand
TAAATTAATTATATCTAATTAAGAACCTTAATTTATATTATTATTTTAGACTAAATTTTATTAAATAATTAGTATTAAGCTTAAGCTTAGTACTACCTACTATAAATAAATAGATAGATAGATAGAGATAATAAACTAATATATTAATTAGAGACTAAGGCCTTTTATAATCTACTATTAAGATAACTAGAGCGAATTAATCCTTTTAATAGATAGAGTATAAATAATACTTCTATACTTATCTATTAGTATAACCTCTTATTAGCTTAAGTTTAGACTTAACCTAAAGACTTTATAAGACTAGAATATACTAAAGACTTCTATTCTCTAAAAACGACTTAACTATAATAAGGTAGTAAAAGTAGCCTAATATATATACTCTATTTAGAGAATAGCTAAAGATAATATAAGTAAGGCTTAGAAAAAGATAAAAGATAGTATAAACTAGTACTAAAGAGCTATTAACTAGAATATTAGAGATAAAGTCTACTTATCTACTAAGAATCTTAAGATAAATTATCTTAGCTAAAAGCTTACTAAATAGTAAATAGAACCTTTTAAAATACTAGAAAGTATAGAATACTTCTATAAGCTAAAACTTTCTAAAGACTTATATAGCGATTATAGAAGCTATATCGAGAGCATAGGATAAGCAAAGTAAAGTTAAAGTAGATACTTAATTCCTAGAACTATAGAGGAGAGTATAAGGCTTTAAATACTATACTTCTTACTTAAAAGGTAGGGATTATTAGGTAATCCTTTATCTAACCTACCTTTGTCCTATAACACACCTCTTAAATAACCTTTCCTAATTAGGAAAGCGTCGTTTACTATATATATAGATTTAATAACCTAAACTCTTTCTTTTCTTTTTATAACTTCTTTAAAACTCTCCTACCGCTACTAGACTACTATAGCATACGCCGCCTAATAAAAGACTATAGTATAAAGCTTATATTTACCTTTTCTAAGCTCTTATATTAACTAAAATAGCCTCTTTCCTAGATCTCTTATCTTCTAGATAATAAGACTCTTATAAGTAATAACCCTATACTTATTTATAAATATTATAAAGCTAAAGTTTATAAAGATAATAAGGAAGGTGTCGAATATATAATTAATAGATTAGAACCTAGGCGTTATTCTTTTAAGTATGTTAATCTTTATTCTATACTTTAATTAACTATATAAGAATATCAAATATTAAATCCCTTATATATTTCCTCTTCTAGTTTAGTTATACCTCGAGGTAGTATACTTAGTAGATTTTATATTATTAACGTCTCTAAGAACGAGCTAGAGAAGTTAGTAGTTATAAGCTCTAACTAATTTTAAGCCTTTAAAGACAGTCTTAAACCTAAAAAACTTCCTAAGGAGCTTCTAGCTATTAATACTAGGCTTTTAAACAAACTTCCTAGTAACAACGTCGAGCACCTAACCGTTGGTAGTAAGGGCTTACTTATTACGCCTTCTATTAAGAAAGCTTATTATAATATTTCGAATTTTTAAAAAGCTCTTTATAAGGGCTACGTTACTTCTATAGTAGCTAGTAAATCGACTAGTTACTACTATAATATAGAATCTAAAAAAGTTATATATTATTTTAACTATACTATTAGACACTCTTATAAAGCGTTACTAAGTATCTATCTCCCTTTTATAATTACCTTAACTAAAAATCTTAAGAAATATTAGACTAATATTAATAATAAAGTTTATATAGAGCTTTATTTAGTTAGTCTTTTACTTCTTATTTCATTTCCTTAGCTAATTTTATAGGTTTAGGAGTAAGAGAAGTTATATAGTACAATCTATATAGGTTTTAAATAGGGTTTCGAAAGCTCTTAGTTATCCTCGGTTCTAAACTATGCTTATTACTATAAGAAGCTTAACAGTTTTTAGAGTCTTACTTCCAATAACGAGCTAGATAGCGATACTCCTAAGATTTTAAAGCGTAGTAACTATATTCTTAAGAGTACTCCTTTTATAGCTTTTACCTTAAATAATACTCTACTTATAAGAGCTAATACTTATAGTTAAACTAAGAGCCTAAGTACTCTTTATAAGAGTTCTACTATTTATAGTAAAGACGATACCTCTCCCTCTAAGTAGTAAAAGTCTACCTAAAAGCCTCTAAAGGTTCTTTTAAAGAGCTATCCTAAAAAATCTATTTTAAAGTCTATTCTAAGAAAGACTATTTTAAAGAAAACTACACCTACGAAGTCAGTTTCTAAGAAGTCGTCTTCTAAGAAGCTTACTAATAACTATTCTAAGCGTTCTTTAAAAAGCTATAAGTATAAGAAGGATGTTTCTAAGAGTAAGGAGTCTAAGGATAATAATAGTAATAATAAGTCTAATAGTATTAATCTTAGTAATACTCTTAATAAAATAGGTATAGTACTTACTACTCTTAGTAAAACTATTTCTAAGTATTAAAAGAAGTACTATTAGTTAGTTAGTATACTTTACGTTTACATAGTAGTAGTTAGTTCCTTTAAGACTTTATATTTATATTTAGTAGCACTCTCTAGAAGAGTTTTATAATACTTAATTACTAAGTATATAATAATTAAATAAATAAATAAAATCTAAAACAAGCTTATAATACTCTTTAAATAATTATAATATAAAAAAGGATAAAACTTCTTAAAAATATATAAGTAAAATAATAAAGTAAAGTATAATAATATATAAAAAATAATAAAAAGCGTTATTTACTATTCTAGAAGAGCGTTTTTAACCTAAAAATATAGTTTTAACCTAAAATTTAGTATACTTTCGCCTCTTAAGAGAGTGTTTTACTAAGCGAATAAGCGTCCTAGAGATTAAGTAAAGCTCTAAAATGTTTAAATTTTTACTTAGACAAGTTTTTTATAAGTCTATCTACTAATATATTATTTATTAGTAAATAAGTAACCTAAAAAGATCTCTTCTAGTACTCCTAATAAAGCTATATATTCTAGATATCTATATATTAAAGCTTTATAGATATTCTCTCGTTTTCCCTAGTAATTAATTAGATAGTTTATTAATTATTATAGAATATATTCTATATCTTACCTAAATTAAGCTATAGTTCTCTAAAGAGACGCTTTAACGTTATTATTTCTATACCTAGCTACTTTATTCTTAAAAGCTTAGCTTCTATTATTAATATTATAATTATATCTTATTATAAAGCTCTCTAAGCTATAAGTCTATTAAATAATAATATTATATATCTATTAGAAGATCTTCGAGTTTCTAGATTATTAGTATATAATACGTCTAAGGTAAGCACTAGTTATATACTTCTAAGCTCTCTCTTATATATAATTCCTAAGAACCTTATCCTAAATAAGTATTAAATATACTAATCTATTATAGCTATATATTTATTATTTAGGTTAGTTAAGAAGTATAAAAGCTAGGAAGTAGTAAATATAATATCTAGTTATATTATAATTACTATATAGAGTACTAAACCTACCTTCTCTTAATAGAACTTTATAAACATAGGTTTTACTATTTCTTAATTCTTTTTTAGTTTATATACTAGAAGTAGTATACTTAGGCAATCTCTATTAATAAGCTTAAATCATTTAGTAACTTATTTAATATATATATTATAAAAGAGCTATATCTTTTTCTATACTCTATTCTTATAGACTTTTACTCTAAGATACTATTTTATATTACTAAGTAAGTATAGTTTATATAAAAACTTTAGTTTATTTATTATAACTCTTACTAGAGATTCGTTGTCTTAATAGTATATTATCTATATATTATCTATATAAAAGATTATAAAAACCTTTCTTAAGAGATCTATATAAATATAGAGCTCTTCTAGACAGAGTATTAAGCTATATTCTTAAAGAATAGTTATAAAGTATTTAAACTATAGAGTAAGAGAATCTCTTAACTTATAAAGTACTCTATCTAATTTAATATATAGTCCTTCTTATTAATATCTATCTAAAAGTTAGTAAGCTACTAAAAGAGCTCCTATATCCCTTTCTACGTTAATAAACGCGTTTATAATGTTATATTACTTAATCTCTAGGTTAAATCTAATAGCTATTATTATAGCTATTTAGAATAATCTTACTATAAGTATAGTAGTATATATTAAAAGAATAGTATCTTCTTATTAGAGATTACCTCTAACTATAAGCTAGGCTTAGTATTAAATTAGATAGTTTATAAAGTTATATTTATATATAAATACCTATTTTAGAGGTAATAGTTTCGTTTTAGTATTCTATCTTTTAATTATATACTAGTATTTCCTTTTCTCTAGGTTTTTAATTTTAAGCTCTAAATCGTCTTTAAAGTACTTACTAAGTAGATAGTTTATAAGTTCTCTTTATAATTTTAGCTCTTTTAGTAGTTTTAACTAATAAAGGTATAAGTATCTAGGCTTTAAAGGCGTTTCTTCCTCTATTATTACTACTATAATAATATAATAGATATCTTATAAGTCCTTCCTATTTAATACTATACTTTCTAATAAAGGCTAAAAAGTACTAAAGAAATAATTTAAATATTCTAGAATAGCTTATTAGAGCTCTATTCTAATTAATATAGCTAGTAGAGTAGAGATTATTATATCTCTAGTATCCTCCTCTCTAGGTTAACCTCTCTTACTCTTTCTTAATATAAGTAGATATACTTTCTTTATATACCCTTACTTTATCTTAGGCTCTTTTAGGTTTTCGCTTTCTATATTTATTATTCCCTACTTCTTAGTTAACTTTATTTTAGAAGTTTCTAGAACCGGCGTATTAAGAGTTCTTTCTTATATACTACTTTATTATTAGAAGGGCTTACCCTCTCTATTTTATTAGGAGATTCTCTCTAGTATTCTATTACTTATTTTAATTAGTAGACTACTTAAGCCTTTTATACTTTTAGTATTATTTTATAGTTAAGAGAATCCTATAAGCGCTTATTAGAAGAGTCTTATAGTTTATTAGAAGATTCTTATATTTTACCTATTTTAAGAGCTTATAACTTATCCTAGTATACTTTTAAGTTTAAGTATTACTCTAAGTAATAAAAGTCTAAACCTAGAAGAGATTATATCTCCCTTTTCTAGCCTTACTCCCGAGTTCTAGCTAATTAAAGCTTTACTTAGTATATTAGTAGCTTTAAGTAAGACATCCCTTACTAGTTAAGCTCTTAGTTTTAGTTTTCTTACGCTCTCTATTTCGTATATACTAATACTTTTAAATAAGGCTTTAGCGTCTTATTACTCCTACTTAACTATATACTATACTACTATATAAGTAATTATAATAAGTTATTATTCTACCTTTTTATATTCTAGTATATAAAAGATTTCTTTGTTGAATATAACGTTCTAAGTTATAATAACTTAATTAAGCTATAGAATCTAGATATAGTAGATATTTAATAAGATATACTTAACTAAATAACTTATATAAGCTTTAAGATTAACTTTAAAGGCTCTCTTCTTAACTTCTTACTCTCTCTCCTTTTTTAGTAAATAAGCCCTAGATCTATAAACGTAGATTTTATTCTAATCTAGTCTAAGGTCTTTTATTACTAAGTTCTTAAACTTCAGATTATACTAGTAGAAATAATTATTAAACTATAATAAGAGTATCTTATTTAGTATCTTAAACTTATTTCTTTAGTTAAGACTTATATTATAAAGCTAGATTCTAGCTATAGTTAACTTAGTTTAGAGACGTTATAGTAAGTTAGTAGTAGATAATATTTTAATTAAATATATAATTACTTCTTATCTTACTCTCTCTACCCCTTTATTTAGCTTATAAGTATAAGTTAGTATAAGCTCTAAGTCTATTCTAATTTTAGTAGCCTATAAAGTATATTCTAAGGTACTATACTATAGAATTACTAATTTATTATTATTATACTTAAGCTTATAAATTAAAAGACTATATTACTATCTAACCTATCTTTTGAAGTTCTTAAGCTTTTTAAACACTGTTTCTCCTCTCTTATTTATTATTATAAATCTAAAAAGCTTTCTACTATACTTCTCTTTTATTAAAAGGAGCTATTTAGCTCTATTATATCTAGTCAAGAAGTTAAATAGATCTTATAAGTACTACTAGAATAGTTATATACTCCTATTCTTAGAGATATATCTTAAAACTATATTCTAAGTATAAGTAATAGTATAGTATAAGTACTTTGCTTATTTAATACTTATAATTTTTACGTTCTTTACTAACTAGACTAAAGCTTTAAAAGCTTCCTATTCTAGATATCTTAATCTTCTATACTAAATTTCTACTAAATTGCTTCTTAGTCTAGCATAGTCTCTTATCTTCTTATAAAAACATTTATTAATCTTTTTAAAAAGTATTAAGTATATTAAAGTAAATATAGCTTAAGGGTTTTAGAGCTTAGTATAGTTATTAATAAAGTTATATTCAAATAAGACTAAGTTTACTATATAAATTAAAGATTTAATAACTATACTATTCTCTATAAACCTAAAGCGTAGTAAATAGTTATACCTATTATACTATACTCTAGATTCCCTAATATATACTTCTAAGATAATATTAGAATAAAAACCCTTAATTATAGTAATATTAGTAAGCGTTAGATCTATAGAGTTACTTCTTCTCTTATCTCTAAGAACGTTCTTTATAACCCTCGTTCCTATTCTACTAATTAGAATACTAGTCGTTTCTAATTCTACTATATTATTAGAGCGTCTAAAGGTTCCTAAGATAAGTATATTCTTACTATTAATAAGATAGACTACTCTATAGTTATTAAAGAGTATTAAATCTATAAGGAGGTATCTAGTATATTTAGCTAAGAAAGCGTAGATTCCTTATTTTAGAGCTTAGTTTATTCTTTCTAGATTAGTTAAAAGCTCTAGAGATAAGATTATAATACTTATATTCCTAACAAAGTATTTTAATAACCTCTAAGTAGAGCTTATAGATCCCTTTCTAAACTTAGATTATACTATAAAGAACTTTTTAATTAGTTTCTTTTAAAGGTCTATTTAGAAAGAAGTTCCTAAGTATTATATAATCTCTTTTAACTCCTTATTATCTAAGAGATTATTAAGAGTAGGATTATACTTTCTAGTAAGTACGAATTCTAAGGTTTAATAGTTAACAGGTTTCTAAAAGTGTCCTTAACTAGTCTTATATAGACATTTCTTATTATTAGAACCTCTATTTTAAGCTCTATTTCTAGAATTAGATAGGTTATTGCTTCTACCTCTAAGGATAGAAAATATCCTACTAGCCTTCTTACTAGTCTTTAATATAAAATATTTATATAAAATCTCTAAAAACATTTTAACAAGATTATTAAGTAATATAACTCCTTTTCTAAGCTCTATATTATTAATTAACTATATCTTTTAACTTATTACTTAAGTAGAAGTAATTTAGTAAACTATATCTAGGAAGTCTTTTACTATAAGTAGACTCTTAATCTCTAAGAGTTGAAAATTTTTCGCTTAGTTATAATAGCGTTTCTAGTTAGAGAACTAGTAATTAGGGTTTATAAACCCTGATTTAGTTTAAGTAAGCGTATTCTAGTATTCTATATATACTATATCTTCTACGCTTTTTAATATTAGTACTAAGTTACTTTTAAGCTTTTAAATTAGATTCTAGAAAGCGAATTTCCTAGTATACCTAAGTAAGGATTAAGCTTCTAAGAGTATAAACTTGTCTATAATACTCTCTACCTAGGAACTAACTTTATATATCTTACCTTATATAGTATAAAGCTTATTAATTTTAAAAACATATCTTTTAATATTATCTCTAAAGTCCTCTTTAACGTTGTCGACTAATACTAGGAGAGGTAGTTTTAGTAGATTTCTTCTAATATATTAAGCTACTAAGAGTATATCCTAGGCTTTATTTACTATAAGCTAAGCTTTTTTAAGTCTAATATTCTCGTCGAGTATAGCCTATTTAATCATAGAATAGGGTCTTTTAAGCTTGTCGGCGTTCTTAGTATTAAAGCTATTTAGATTAAAGTATTCCTAGACTCTTTCTTAGTAGGTAATATAAAAGAAGCGGTTATACTATATAGGCTACGAGTTTTAGTTAGTAAGGAGGACCTTTTTAGTTGAGAGTAAGCTTACTATTATAAAAGTAGTACTCTTAAGAAGAAGATAAAGATAAATAAAAAAGAAAATAAAGCTAATATAACTAACGTAGTAGAAGTAGTATCCTATCTACTAACTAGGCTTATAACTATAGCGATTATAGAAGCTATATTAAGAGTATAAGATAAGTAAAGTAAAGTTAAAGTAGATACTTAATTCCTAGAACTATAGAGGAGAGTATAAGGCTTTAAATACTATGCTTCTTACTTAAAAGGTAGGGATCATTAGGTGATCCTTTGTCTGACCCACCTTTGTCCTATAACAACTTATTAATTTATAATATTTTTACCTCTAATATACTTTTAAAGGATCTAAATACTCTCTTACTAGAATAAGAGGCTTTAGAGCCTCTACTAGATATTATTAAAGGTATATAAGAATAGAAGTTATAAGAAATACTTAGTAATAGACTTTTTAAAAGATAGCTATAATACTAGGTAAAATAGGTTAGATATAATTTAGATTCTACTTAGTATTTTATAGATAATCTTTAGAGTTTACTATATTATCTAAAAGACTTTTATACTAAATATCTAGAAGAGCTAGGACTACTCTAATACCTCTTTAAATAGCTTAATATATAGAAATTTATAATAGCACGAAATATATACAACTATAGTAGAGGCATATAGGAGTACGTATAGTAGAATAACGTATATAGATACTAGACACTAATATAGAAGAAAACAATAACTAGCCTTTTCTAACTCTAGGAGTAGGCTACTATATATAAGAGGTTTTAGATAATATAAAAGAGGTATAAAACTAAACAACGATATACGTCGGCTAATATAAAAGCCTAAACTCTACGAAGTACGTCTAAAAGTCTAGATAGATATAACCTTCTTAAATTAGATAATATAAAACAATAACTACTAAAAGCTAATATATATAGTATATATTATATAATATTAGCTATATAAGACAGTATGCTATTATATCCTTCTCTCTTAAAAAAGACTTATCCTAAGTCTTCTCTCTCTTATTATTTAAGGTTAAATTAAGATAGTTTAAGTGTTATATTTATTATATTTGTCATAGGTGAGAAAGTTAGGGTTTAAATCGTAGCTAATCTAAGTTTATAGATGCTTTATTTATTATAATTTGTTATAAGCGAGACAAGATATTAGTTCTAAATCGTAACTAACCTAATTCATAGATACTTATAAAAGAGACTTTATTTCTAATCCTTTAATATTAAAGCAAGTATTCGCGTCTATTAAAAGAGTGTAGTCTGATTCTGTCTAGTAAGTTAGAAAAAGTTTAAAGTTTAAAAAGTTTAAAAATTTAAAAGTTTAAAAGTTTAAAGTAAAATTAGAAAAAAGTTTAAAAGTTAAATTTAAAAGTTTAGAGTAGAGTTAGAAGTTATTTAGTTAAGAGGTAGTAATAACTTAGTTAAGAGCTTACTTTAAGAGTATATTAATTCGTATCTAATTTAACGAATTTAAAATGAAAAAAGAGTATAAGTTCGTCTAAACTAAGGTTAGCGGTTATTTAGAGTAAAGTTGAAAATAAAAAAGTTAATAATATTATAGATAGTAATAACTTAGCTAAGAGGTTACTATCCTTTTAAGAGTATATCGATTTATATCTAATTCGTCTAAACTTAGGTCGTAGTAGTTTAAAGTAAAGTTAGATAGTACTTAGTTAGGATTAATAGTAATAACTTAGCTAAGAGCTTACTTCTAAGTTTTATCCTAGTAGAGAGTATATTATAACTGATTTATATCTAATTTAAATTAGAATAAAAAAAGAACTTCTAGCCTAGCTAGAAGTAAAAAGAAAGTAATAAAAGTAAGAAAGACTCCTTACTAGAGTCGGTAGGGTTTTAGCTATTTAAAGGCGAAGTTATAGCCGAGTTATTAAAGTTAAATTTATTATCTAAGTAACTAGAGATAATAATAAGAGTATTTTCAGCTAGTTAAAGGAGTTTATTACTAAATGTTATTATATTAAAATTCTTATCTAAGTATCTAGAGATAATAAAAGAGGTGATGTTTTAGCTAGTTAAATAAACTTAATATTAAATATTAAAAATGTTATCTAAAGTTTAGAATAATAAAAGGAGGAGTTTTAGCTAGTTAAAAACGAAGTTATTACTAAATATTGAAAAATACTATCTAATGTTTAAGATAATAAAAGGAGGGGTTTCAGCTAGTTAAATAAACTTAATACCGAAGTTTAAAAAGGGATATAGTTTTAGGTACGACATTTATCGGTACTATCGTAGGAACTATATTACTTAGGCCTATAGGCCGCCTTATTCTCTTTAAGGTACTTAAGGACTTATTCGAAATCGTCTTCTAATTCTGATTCTTTATCTTCTAATTCTACTTCTAAAGTAGAGGACGATTCTCTATTATATTATAGAGAGTTTAGAGCTAAATCAGATAAGAAGAGGGTATTTTAGACCGATATACTAATATTATATAACTTAGCGTTTTAGCGTATCTCCTTATCTATAGCTAAAAGATTAGACACTATCTTAGTAAAGTTATAATTCTAGCGTCTCTTCTCTATAGTAGCTAAGTTTTAAAGCTAAGGTATAATCTTTTCCTATATATATAAGAACCTATCTAATTTATATACTTCTCTAAGTATAGCTATACTTAAGAAGCAACTTTTAAATTTAGTAAAAGTTTCTTTAGCGTCTATTTATAAGGATCTAAAAGCGTTCTAAGTATCCTCTATCTTATAACTAGTTAAAAAGTAGGTATCTAAAAGAGTAACTATCTCTTCTTAATCTTAGAAAGTATTCTAAACCGACTCTAACTTATATCTAGGCTCTAGGTAGTTTCTAGCTAGTCTAGTTATTATACCTTAAATAAGGGCTTTATATATTAGAGGTAAACTATAGTAGTTAGCATTTATATAGAGTCTATCTTATACTAATATCTTCTATTATTAGTATATAGGTGAAATACTATTATCTAAAGGTTCGATCTTTTTAGTTATCTTACTTTTTTATTAAAGGGTATTTAAAGTAGCTTTAGAGCTATATTAAGTAGGGGAATATTAGAAGGTATTAGAAGTAGCTATTTATAGCTAAAAAGAGTATAAAAGCGAAGGTTAGTTTAAACGAATGTTTAAAAGAGAGTAGGATCGGAGAGGGTTCAGAGGCAAAGCGAGTTATTAACTTTAAAATATAAGGTTGCTTATCTGTCTTTCTAGCTTAGCTAGCTGATTCCTTATTTCTTGATTTTCTACTTCTAAAGCTTATATAACTAACTATATCTAGTCTATATTTAAGAAGTCCTATTAATCTCTCTAGCTTCTAAGCGCTAGGCCTTTGCCTTTATTATTCTTAGGTTTCTTACCGTTCTTAGGTATACGGTACTAAGTTAGAAACCTTTTAGTAGAGGCTTAACTTTGTTCTCTAAGAGAGCGCTCTACACTTAGAAGCGGAGCTTAGAAGGGACTAGGGGTCGCTCTAGATTCTAATATATTAAATATTAAATTAGAGGGGGGGGGGAGGTAGGATTAGATTTAGAAGCTTTCTAGATAACTATTATAAGTCGGCTTATTTACCAAATCTAGGGTTATTAGAACTCTCGGGAAATACTCAGCGTATTCTAATCCCTTAACGTATACTAAAACACGATTTATACTAGCTATCTATATAGATAATAAACCCTACTATTACTAGCTATCTAAGTAGTCTCTAATTACCTAGCTATATAAGAATGTCGTTATAATATTCTAAATCGAGAGTAAATCGACTTCTAAATAAAGAGTAGTAATAAGCTTAAAAAGAGATATTATTAAGGCCGTTATTAGCAAAGAAGAGTTATTGTTTTTATATAATAGTACGAAATATATATAACTATAGTAGAGGTATATAGGAGTGCGTATAATAGAATAACGTATATAGATACTAGGTACTAATATAGAAGAAAATAATAACTAGCCTTTTCTAACTCTAGGAGTAAGCTACTATATATAAGAGGTTTTAGATAATATAAAAGAGGTATAAAACCGAACAACGATATACGTCGGCTAATATAAAAGCCTGAACTCTATAAAGTACGTCTAAAAGTCTAGACAGACGTAACCTTCTTAAATTAGATAATATAAAACAATAACTACTAAAAGCTAATATATATAGCATATGTCACGTAATATCGGCTATATAGGACGGTATACTATCACAAAATTAGATAAGAATTAGATAAAAGAGTTAATTTATAAAACTTAATTAATACTCTCTAATTCTAGTTACTCTTAATAAGGAACTTATAATAAAAACCTAAGATAAAATACTAACTAGTAGAAATATTTAAAATTAATAAAGTAAAGAACTATAACTAAGTTACTACTAAAATAGAGCTTACTAACTCTCTCTAAGCTATAGCCTCTTCTTCCTCTAACTTATTATCCTTCTCTCTACTCTCTTAAGTATAAGAAGCCTAAATTAGCTCTTTCTCTACCTTCTTTTTATAAGTATACTTCTTACCTTAATAACCTCTTATAACTAGCTTTAAAGAGAATACTTATAAACTCTTTAAATAAGTCTTAAAGAGAACTTAAATCTAGGTTTAGACAGAGGTCCTACTCTTTATAATATAGTATAAGAACTATTAAATATTAATAACTAAAACCTCTCTAATAAGTAAGAGATACTTATAGTAACCTTAGTATAAAGCGCCTAAGTCTTCTCTAGAAGAGTAAACTATACCTTTAAACTATTCTTTAGTACCTCTATACTAGTAATAACTAATACCTTCTCTAAGGCCTTAGTAGCCTTCTTAATCTCTCTCTTCTCCTCTTTAAGCTTAAGCTTACTAAACTCCTTCTTAATAAACTATAGTAACTACCTAAGTTAAAATAAATTTAGTATATATTTAAGATTAAACTTACTAGGATATATATAGTATTCTACTTAATATAGTACCTATACTTCTTCGACTTCGGCTTCTTAAAAGTATATATATAATCTCTATTCTAAGATTTTATCTAAAGACACTAAACGTAGTAGACTTAGTAGATAGCTAGAAGTATACTAGGAGAATATAAAAGAGGCATTTTACTATATTAGATTAGCTCTAAATTAGGTCTAATCTAGAAGAGAAGAACTTACTTTTATATATATATATATAATATATATATATATTCTAGAAGATAAGTTAGTATATAAGAATATATCTAATTAAAAGATATTCTTATTATTTATATTATTTAGATAAAAAGAAAAGAAGAAGAAAAGTTAGAATTAGAGAAAAGTCGCCTACTAATATACTACTTATAATAATAGCTATTACTTTACGATTATTATTTATTACTTAATAATTACTATTATAATATATAATAATAGTAAGAATATAATAACTCTATAGTAGTATACTACTTTCTATCTAATAGCTAATTATTAGCCTCTCTTCTATTCGTATCTTATTATTATATAGTATATAGTAGTAAACAAAGAGCAATTAGCTCTTAAATAATAATACTACTAGCTACCGACTCTACTCTAACTACTAGATACTATAATAGTAAGATAAATTACATTCTTTATAATAAAGAGACAAATAATACTCTAATTAACTTAATACTATACCGATCGATAACTAAAGACTTAGAACAAGTCTTTTTAAAAGAGAGAGAATATAATAGTATACTATCCTAGATTATTATATAATAGTACTATTCTAAATTATTAGTATTCGTAAAACTGCTAATACTCTTAAGTATTACTAATACCTCTAATATATCTAGAGCTGAGATTATAAATAACCGATACTTATATAAGCGAAGTACTAAAGATATTAATCTCCGACATTTATATATAGAAGAGATTAAGGTTCAGATGTTATATATTTAGCTTTCTAAAGGTTTAGAGGTTATATATTTAGCTTTTTAGCTCTTATTATTTAGTATTAGTTATATTAGACAGAGCTTAGTTATTATTATTATTAGAACTTAGAAGCTTCTAACCTCTTATATATAGACGTTTATGTTTAGTATAGAAGAGAGACAGTTATTATTTTCTTCTATATTAGTGCTTAGTATCTATATACGTTATTCTATTATACGTACTCCTATATGCCTCTACTATAGTTGTATATATTTCGTACTATTATATAATTCTCTCTCTCTCTCTCTCTCTTCTTCTACTACTATAACTCGCTATAACTTAAACTTAGCTCTATAGACTCTTAAATAAGAGCTAGAGGTTTATAGAATATATCGTATATAGGTATTAAGTCTTATATCTCTAACTTTTTAGTATATCTAGAATACTGTCATATAGGCTACTATACGTAAGTAAATTTCTTATAAAAGACTTCTAAACGTATATATTCTAATTATAAAGATTAATAGAAATAGTTTAAAATATTATAATATTACTATAGAAAAACAAATAAATATATCAATGATAAATACTTCTACAATCAGAACGATGACAACGAAAATCTTGTCATAAGCCAGTCCCGTGTCATCGTTGGATCTCTCGACTAAGAACCAACCTAGGTAAAAAAAGAAAACTAAACGATTTATAATACAAAGATCGGGATGAACCAAAGTCCTTAGACACTCGACCAACTCAGTGCCCTGACAATGTCAACGGGCTGTGCGTTAGAACTACTCGATTTTTTAATCTCTCCTGACCAACGACAGTGAAGGCGAATAAACCCAATTTTGTTTGCAGTTTTCAAGCACTGGCGAACTATCGTCCACAGTAACTTCAGAATAAATGCAAAGCCCGGAATCATGATGAAGAAGGGACAGACCACTCTGCCAATAGGTTCTAAGAGCAGACAAATACTATTACGACAGTCTTCAAGAAAAAGTGGCGGTTTTCCACTTCGGGCACTTGGGACTTCTCTAATAAGGAATCTTACTGAGTACCGTGTTAGATTCATGAGAAATAGGCATATGGGTATAATGGGGCTTTAGTGCTCATTTGTACGCTTCCAGCGGTTTGTAGCAGGGCAACCCAGCATGAAATCTCAACCCGCCCATAACCCCCAGCTACACTCTTTTCGCGTCCTAAATTTAACATAAGCCAAGAACGACGGAACCGCAAACGGCAAATCGCAACTCATAATCCAAACGTGGAAGATAAAACGGGTTGTCCATTGATGTGACTGCAGACCTTTCATGTTAGTGGAGGGGGTATATCTTGGTACTCGACGAGTGTTTGTCATATAGTTAGTAACGAGAAGCAGCCCGAGATTCGCGTAAATTGTCAAGAGGTATTTTTGATGATCAAATTCAATTTGGGACCTGGATTAAGTGAGATATGTCAGCAAGATGTCAACAAAACAGGAACCGGAACAGGAGCCTTACTTTTTTAGGCGTCACCCCTTCCTCCCACGCAATTCCCCTCGCCTGAAAGGCATCGCATTATCATAACGATTGTCTTCATAATCCTACAATGAGATCCATATCTTCTCCTTATGCTAGAAGATCTGCAACATTCATTGGCATCTCATCGATTTGAGTGGAGTAATACACTGTTATTGATTAGCCTGGGTATAAGTACATAAATCAGGGAAAACTTACACTCAATATCCCGCAGAATTCTCACATCCTCACTCGTCACAAAATTGATCGCAACACCCTTTCGTCCGAATCTACCAGATCTACCAATACGGTGAATATAGTTCTCACGATTACTTGGCAGGTCGTAGTTAATGACCAAGGACACTTGCTGAACATCGATACCACGAGCCCAGACATCCGTAGATATCAAAACTCTGGAATTTCCTTGACGGAAGTCTTGCATGATACTATCTCTCTCCTTTTGCGGCATTTCTCCATGCATCGAAGATACAGTGAAGTTTGCTTCACGCATCTTATCGGTCAACCAATCCACCTTTCTGCGAGTGTTGCAGAAAATGACAGCTTGAGTGATGGTAAGGGTATCGTAAAGATCACAGAGAGTGTCGAATTTCCATTCCTCCTTCTCGACAGCGATAAAGTATTGCTTCAGGCCTTCCAAGGTCAATTCATCACGCTTGACGAGGATGCGAACTGGATCTGTCATGAATTTCGTAGTCATATCGAGGACATCGTATGGAAGGGTAGCGGAAACAACCACAACTTGAGTCGCCGGAGGAAGATATCGGTATACATCGTAGATTTGCTCACGGAAACCACGGTTCAACAACTCGTCAGCCTCGTCCAAAACCAACATCTTGATATGGCGAGTTCTGAGATTTCGGCGACGAATCATATCGGCAACACGACCTGGAGTTCCAGATACAATGTGCTGACCGTATTCGAGCTTGCGGATATCCTCTCCAACATTTGTTCCTCCAATGCATGCGTGACATTGCACGTTCATGTAATCGCCCAGCGCCATAACAACCGACTGAATTTGTGTCGCGAGTTCTCGGGTGGGGGAAAGGACAAGAGCTTGTGTCTCGCGTACGGCTGTGTCGATGACCTGGAGCATACTGATGGAGAAGGTTGCGGTTTTACCAGTACCAGATTGCGCCTGGGCGATGGTATCACGACCTTTGCAGATTTGGACAATCGCACGAGATTGAACAGCGGATGGCGATTCGTATCCATAAGCGTAGATGCCACGGAGAAGGTTCTCTATTCATATTTAGAAGGTTGTAGTTGGAATGAGCGCAATGCTCTTACCCTTCAAGTGCATATCAGAGAAGGTGGGAATGACTGTCACATCCTTGGAGGTTGAAAACTCCATTCTCTCCTCGGCCTTGCGATCGATACCGTCTGCCATGATTGCGATTGTATTTGTTAGACGTAGATTTGCAGGTGGTATTGGTGTAGAGGTTGTTTTGATAGAGGGCGAGGCGAGCTAGGGTCGGTGTAAATTTTGGTGGAGAGGGAGGCTAAGGAGTACGGGGGAGGAAATTGATTGGATAGCGCAATCTCAGCCTCAAAACTTCTGGAGGTAGCTGTCATACAAAATTCAACACCCTCACACCAATTCACCTCCACGCCCCCTCGCTACTAGCATATACTGTTGGGTTGCTGAGAGTTTGAACACAAATCTTCCGTCTGTATTGCGCATACAGCAAGGCCACAGCCATGATCTTAGAAGAACAGAGATTCCTCCATGAGGATCTCGAAAGGCTCGAGCAAGCGATCAGCGATAGGGTTGCGGAAGACCCTCGCCAGGTAGGGTCAACCACAAAAAATACTGGAGTGCAAAGCTAATACATGCAGGTTCGGGAGAGGTTAAATCGAGATCACCAAATTTCAGGTTTCCTAGATCGCATCCAGGACCAATCCAAAAGACTACTCGATATTTACAAAGATGTGGAGGGCACTCGATCAAAGGAAATACAGTCCATATCCACGGGCGAACCCTTGAAGGAATTCTACAGTCAGCTAAATGAAATCAAGACCTTCCACCAGAAATACCCCAACGAGCCCGTCGAGAATCTAGAGAAGGCGTACAAGAAAAAGGCCCCAGCGGAGGGAGAGACCATGATATCCGAGGTCGACAACATGTTTACAGGAGAGGAGGCATTTGGCAGATTCCTTGATCTCACCACCATCCACGAGCTCTACCTTAATCTGCCAGGGATAAAGCGCCAAACATACCTCCAATACCTCGATGCCTTCGACAGCTTCACACCCCCACAATGCAACATCAAGCGCCCAGATAAGATGACGGATCAATATTTCACTTATGTTGGAGAACTTGCAAATTATCTGGAAAGCTTTTTAAAACGAACCCGACCGCTCGAGAATTTAGACAAGCTATTCACCAGCTTCGACGAGGATTTCACGAAAGCTTGGGAAGATAACGATGTTCGGGGATGGGCCCTGGAGATACCTGCGCCATCAAATGGGCCAGCTGGAGATGCTATTTGGTGTGCGGATTGTGAAAAGGAATTCAAGAACGAGAATGTCCACAAGGCGCATTTGACCGGGAAGAAGCACATTCGGGCAGCAGAGTTGAGAAAGGCACGTCAGTCAGAAAACGGTGATGATACAACCACTTTTGAAAATCGAGGTCCATCCACTTTGCGACTGAAGGAGAGAGCCATCGCAGAACGAGAGTACAGAGTAAAACGTCTCGCGGCGGCGATGTCACAAGAGAGAAGCGATACCCGCGTCAACATCGAAAGAAGACAAGGAATGACTGAACGAGAACGACAGATGGAATTAGATGCTCTATTTGCAGAGTCAACTTCCGTTGGACCGCAACATGGAGAGGATTCTGACAGCGAGTCAGATGGCGATGAAAAGATATACAACCCATTGAAGTTGCCGTTGGCTTGGGACGGGAAGCCAATTCCATTTTGGCTTTACAAGCTTCATGGTCTTGGTGTCGAGTTTAGGTGCGAGATTTGTGGCAATTATGTCTACATGGGAAGGAGGGCATTTGACAAGCATTTCAACGAAGCCCGTCATATTTACGGGTTGAAATGCTTGGGTATCACAAATACCACGCTTTTCCGGGAAATCACAGATATTGCGGATGCAGAAAAGTTATGGGAGAAGATCACACGAGATAAGAAGAAGAATAAGAATGATGAAGGAAGTGTGGTACAAATGGAGGATGGTGAAGGCAATGTTATGCCTGAAAAGGTGTATTATGATCTTCAAAAGCAAGGTCTGCTTTGAGGGTTCATAGCGGAAGTGTACAAAAGTATGTATTCTACCAACTCTAAAAGGAGCCCCGATTGTGACTTCATTAATATACGATTGGTTTAGTACGGCCTACTCTCAAGTTTGATTGCAGAATGTGAATCTTCAATAAATTTCCCCGTCTTCCGAGCTCCCATGCGCCGTGATGCTGTCTTTGACGAACTCTACCCCAAGGCAACTTCTCGCTCTTGGGCCTGTTATATTTCGTCTCCTTTTTATTTTGCGGTAAAGAGTGTATCTCATGTTTCCCTCAGCTCTAGTGGGGTTGGGTTGGGTTGAATTAGCTCTTGATTTTGCTGTCATTTTTCGCAGCGTTTCCCTCCGGTCAACTCTAGTCCTTTTAGCGCTGTCCACAATCTTGTTTCTCCTTTTCCCCGTTCCAAGCTTTTTGCATCCTATAAAGCTGTAATGGTCCAAGACTCTGTGCCACCGTCCAACCCTCCGTCAAAATGCATTTCACCAAGGCAATTGTTGCAATAGCAACACTTTTCATCACTTCCACCACTGGTGTTCCAGTAACCACTTCCGATCGCATTTCAGAGGGAAGCAACAATGGAACCGGTGTTGTGACTGTTCCAATTCAGAGAAGACCTTGGTTTCACGGCCACAACCCTTTCCCGCCCATTTCACCGTACGCAATCCTTCTCTTTGAGAATTCAAGAGTTCCCGGAAAATGGATACTAATTCATCAATAGGAGCGATTGGGAAGCAGCAATCCACAACGGAACAATCCAAAAATGGCCTGGTCATGACCGTCATAACGACAATCTCGCACCTATCCTCCCGTAAGCAACAATAGCCCTCCCTTCTCCTCTGGAGAGACTAACTTTTTGGTAGAAGAGAGATAGCTACCAAGGAAGATTCCGCGAAGAAAATTGAGCCTAGAGATCCACAACCTTGGTGGTGTCGTATGTTTTAAACACCCTTTTACAGCGAAATAGCGTATGTTGTGCTAATTGGTTTCTGTAGGCCTCGCTGATCCTATTTTCAATTTCAAGGTCTGTTCAATGTCAATACCGACTGGCACATTGAGGGAGTACTATTGAGATGGGTTTATGGTTGTAGTAGGATTGATGGGTTTCGTTATTTCTTTTTTGGGATTGGAGTGGAGTAAATCCTTGTTTGGAGTTGGCGAGGCGAGACTCCCTTACGGAGTAAGAAACCTAGGCTTTGCTCCGAGAATATCTCAAGTTTTCTCAATAGTACGTCGCAACCACGAATGTCCTTTGTGCAAATTCAGCTATGAAATCAAACGAAGGTTTACTTAAGTCATGATAATAAAACCCAAATAACACAAGTGCTGCCTTTGTTGCTTCTACTCGGTTGGTGACTGTTCTCGGAGCAAAGCTCAGGTTTCTTACTTGGTTGTATGTTTTCCTGGAGTCAATGATTGGTTTTTCTTACTGGAATAATTAACTAATTGTATCAATGTCTTTTGGTTCGTCATCCCATCCGCATCTGCTCTTCTCTGGTTTATCCGGTAGTCCACCCCGTCCACTTTCCGTCAACCTCCTTTCCCATACCAGGTTAATTCTCCGGAAACCTCCACTCCTCGGGGCTTTCTCCCCACAAATTCGCCATCGTTCTTAGATCCGGCGAATAGATCTTTCTGTTTCGAATCTGATGATCACTGATTTCGATTATTGATGTTTTTCCCATTGCAAAAGAAGCAAACAAAAGACCAAATGCTGCCGAGGTAAAATACTCGTCTAGTACGTATTTAGCGTGCTAAGGCCACAATAGGAATCCAGCGGGGAAATATATCCGGGGTAAATCAAGGATTATTTTTCGGGCTGGCTGGCAAATCGATTCGGCATATTACCACGCATATCAACTGCTTACAGATTTATGGCCAAGTCGAATCACAGGTTTTCCGGGGAAGACGGCAGATCTCTCACCCCGCTCGCAGATTCATGGCTTATCCCTGGGACCTATTCGAGATGCCCGCCTATAATTCGCAGAGGGCAAATTTCTTTCTCTTCCTATTTCAGGGCTGCTCTGCTGTTTTCAGAGATCGTCTTCCTTCTCTTTCTCTCACTCGCTTGTTTTGCCAAGGTTAGGAAGGAAATAAGTTTTCCTTCATCACATTATTTTCAAAATGAAGTTCGCACTATTGGTGCCATTCTTGGCTGGGGGAGCTTATGCTTCGACTTCCGACTTACTGGCTCCAAGACAGGATGTAGGGACTGTCGGTGAAGCTTCTTGTGCTGAGATTGGGAAGAATCTTGCTATTGAGAATGTCACTGTTAATTTTGCAGAGGTAAGTGGCGCTGGTGTAGTTTGAAAAGAATAAATGCTAAATTGGAACAAGTTTCGTCCTGCGGGCTCAAATATTTCACTGACGAGTGATTTCAATCTCTCAACTTGTGGTTATAATACATATATTGTCAACCCTGTGGAAATGTGTCGCCTTGCTATGAGGGTTCAGACTAGTAATAGAAGTGGTGAGATGAAACTGACATTCAATCTTGTGGTTCATATGGATAATACTGATTTTCTTGCTAGAACTTACTCTCGAAGCATGGCTTCCGACAAACTGGACCGGTCGTTTCTTGAGTACCGGCAATACTGGTGTGAGTGGATGTATTCAATGTAGGCCTTCTCAACACTCCCGAAAGTAGATTGTTTTTCTAACTTCAATCTAGATTCGGACCTCGCATACACCGTTGGGCTAGGCTTCGCAACGGTTGGTAATTAGCCCCAGTAATTCATTATTTGAAGTCCTCTTTAACTTTTGTAGGTGCCAACAATGGCCACAACGGTACATCCGGAATGGCATTTTACAAGAATCCCGACGTCGTCCAAGACTTTGCCGAGAGAAGTCATCATTCCGGTGTTGTGATTGGTAAACAAATCACAGCGCTGTATTATGGAACCGCTCACAAGAAATCATACTATCTTGGATGTTCGACAGGTGGCCGTCAAGGTTTCAAATCGGTTCAAACCTATCCTGAGGATTTTGATGGTGTGGTTGCTGGTGCCCCGGCTCTCGCTTTCGCTAACCTTACATCTTGGTCTGGTAAGAAATACAGACCGCTTCTGGTTTCACAAAATTAACATTTACCAGGTCATTTCTACACAATCTTTGGAAACGCAGGTAACGCATCTTACGTCCCAATAGCTCTCTGGACAAATATCCATGCTGAGATCCTTGCCCAATGCGATGGAATTGACGGAGTAGTCGATGGAATCATTGAAGATCCCTCTCTGTGTCGATTCAGACCAGAATCCATGCTCTGTTCTTCAAATGCTACCAACTCCACGTCGTGCTTGACAAGCGCACAAGCCAGCGCTGTAAGAGAAGCTTTCACCGATTATTATGGCGTTGGTGGACATCTCATTTATCCAAGAATGCAGCCCGGAAGTGAGATACTTTCAAGTTTCGTTTTTTACACCAGTGGCGCTTTCCCGTATACAGTAGATTGGTTCAGATATGTGGTTTATAGTAAGTCAAGCCGCTTTTTCATCGTAAGAACCATCTTAACAAAAAACTAGACGACCCAAACTGGGATCCAGCAACCTTCAACATTAACGATGCAGCTGTTGCCGCAGCACAAAATCCGTTCAACATTCAAACCTGGGAAGGAGATCTCTCCGCCTTCAAGAACCGTGGAGGCAAGGTCCTTACCTATCATGGCCTCATGGATTATATCATCTCCAGTGAAAACTCACCCCGTTACTACAACCACGTCTCTCGAACTATGGGGTTAAGTTCTGGTGAGCTCGATGAGTTTTACCGCCTCTTCCGCGTTTCTGGTATGGGTCACTGTAGCGGTGGAGATGGTGCAACTTTCTTGGGTCAAGAGGGTCCTTCTGTCAGCGAGTTGGATAGCCAGAATAATGTGTTGTTGAGAATAATTGATTGGGTGGAGAATGGAAATGGACCCGAGACTATCACAGGGACGAAATATGTTAACGTATGTTGCTCTCCCTCCCCTTCTCTATTCAAGCTGAGAAATACACAAGAATATTGCTAACATGTTGCTCCACAATAGAATGACAAAGCTCAAGGCGTTAGCTTCGTTCGCAATCACTGCAAGTACCCATTACGAAACGTTTGCAACGATCCAGCAAACTACACCAAGGCTGAAGCATGGAGTTGCGTTGTTTGACGACGAGCAATCGAGATTCACTGAACTGGGGTGGGTGTGTGTTTCAATTCGGGTGAGGGTACATATTTTTAGGATGGTTTTTGGTAAAAGAGAAGAAAGTAAACATATTAAGCAATTTCGAGGTCATTCCTCCCCTCTTTCCGTCGACTTGACTTGCAATGCGACATCACAGGAGAGAGCTTACGAGGTCGCCCCTTCCCTCTTACGCTAGCGATAAGCTTCCCCTACTATTTCGGAAGTGAGAAGACATAAACCAGCCTTTTCCGTTCCTGTTAGAGTGTTTTGGTGGGTGTTTTGAGATTAAAAGATGCGAGAGCTGTAATTGCTAGTTCTTAAGACTGTTGGGTTACTCGTGGCTTACTCGCCAGTTAATGACAGCCTACTCGCGAGTAACTCGTAGCTGACTCCTGGAAAACTGAGTAACTCACGAGCATAACTAGAACATTCTTCGAGGAATAAAGTCTAAGTGTCAATGAGCAATGAGTACTAATAGTGACCTTATTTTCTTTCCCGTCCTCTATTGTCTTTTTCTCCAACGCGTAACAAAGTTACGATAATATAAACCACTTGGAGTGATAAATGGAAGCACCAGGGGGTGCAGGAATTCGTAACTGACCAAGAGTAGAATTCCTTTACGCTACTTGCCTGATTGTTTAATTAAGACTAGGAAAATAAATCTAGTTATCCCAAACAACTAGAACAATATATGCACTTTATTCTCCTAGAACTTTTGGGACAATTGTAAAAGGGAAAGCACAAGGGGACTACAGTCACGAATTCCTACAACCCCTGGTAGAAGTGTAGGATAGAAAACAAAAGAATAACAAAATGTGATGTCTTGGCGAATCCGGAAGTGGATTTCGCACGACATTCTCGACCTTGAAATCTCGACGAGATAAACCCCCCTGGGACCGAAAATTTCTCACTATACGAACAGTAATTACAATTCGCAAACAAACCGCTCTGTAACCATGTTCATAGACTTTTCTTCTGCGAACGTTTTTAGTACAATAGAAGTATATAGATGCAAAGTAAACATATACTAAAAATATCAGCGGTTTGGTCACCACGGTATAAACAAACAACTAGGGGCAAAATACCGTTGGCTTGATTGGACCACGGCACCTGGTCCATGAAGAATCAAGCTTGCCTGCCCTTCGGCGTCAAGGTTTATGGCATCAACATGGGTGGGGTCATTATGAATATCATCTGCACGAATTCCCAAAGCAACGCTAGTTTTAGCAACGACAGTTTTCATGAAAGTCTGCCAGGACGGGTTTTCGATTGTCCAATGGCTGGCAGGAATTTCCCAGACTTTTGTGGTCGGCCGAGGAACTTTCGCCCAGCCATTTTCAGCACTAGCATCCACTTGAAGACTCGCTTCGATTATCCTCTGAACATCATGCTCTGAAAGTGGGAAACCAATCTTCCCAAAGCCCTCTATACTCAATCCTGGATTGGCAGGGTCTTTGAGGACTTCATGGAAGCCAAAGCTATTCGGGGTCTTCGTGACCTTGTCCAGATGCTTACGCAAGCTCTGCCTTTTCCCGTCAAGAGGGATCGATTCCTCATCCTTGGGGTTTTCCTCGACTGGTAAGGCTTCAACTAGGTCTGCACAACGAATAAAAGCTACGAATATATTCAGAATATTCACGATTTTCCACGGATAAATTACCCTTCGAATTATTCAAGAATAAGGAGAGTTTAGGGTGTAAATAGCAGTCGTTTATTCATGAATATTCTGTATTCTCCACCCTTTTGGTATGGTTTCCCACTTATCTAAACATGTATAAAAATCCCCCGAAATTATCCGCTTTAGTCGCTTTCGTCGTCTCGATTAGGCTACGCCGGGGCGTTTCAGGGCTAAAAAAGTGGATAAATTATTGAAAAGAGTAGAGCCTTTCGACGCTTTCGACGTCGAAACCTTAGTTTAAAGGTCACGTATATAATATTTTAGAAAGTGGGGTGTCATGTGATACTTTTTGATAAAACACCTTATTTCATATAATATAAGTGATAAAGAGTAGGGACGATAGTAATCTATTAATAATAATTAAAAGTAAGTGAATTTATAGTTTAGTTGTGTTTAAATATATATATAAAAAGGGAGTAAAATTCAACTTATAATATACTAAGACCTAGGGGGCGGATATTAAGCTTAATGAATAGAAACTATTCGTAATATATTCATTTAAGCTCTTATCGCTCGAATAATCGCTCGAATACTATATATTTATTTAATATTTATAATGAATAATTAATATTTTATTCATCTATTCGTTGTGCAGACCTAGCTTCAACAGCGCCACCAGATGCATTGTAACACTCCTGCTGCAGAAATCCATCATCGATGGCCACACCTTTGACGGCCAACGGTGGTGATGACGCTTCAGAGCCCCTGGCTACAGAAGATAGCATTTTATTATTGGTCTTGAGTTCTTCATTGATCTCTTTGTCTCGCGTCCGCTGTACCGGGTACCGGGATTTGGCCGAAGAAAGCTACCTACAGATGGCATTAGCTGATATAATTCGGAGGCGGGTAGATAGATACCTTGAGCCTAGACAACACCTCCTGGATTTGTAGATATCTCTAGATATGTATGTGTAACAGAAGTAATGGTGTTGTTGAAAAACACTTAACACGCGAATCACGAAGATTAAAGGGGAAAAGCGCGACGCGATTCTCAACCAACCATAAAAAGCGCGTACCTGCCTACCTGTTGTTCTAACTTTTTAAGGTAAGTCATATACATTCACTTTAAATAATTTAAAATTATCCTAGAAAGTGGGAAGAGTGAACTTTAATTGTCCTAGAAAGTTAGAACAACGTGAATTATAAAGGTGTTTTACTGCCGCTTTTATTGTCCATCGCGAGCCACCAACGTTCGGCTCATCATCGGCATTTGGTGTTAAAACCCCCCACCAAAGCCCACCATTCCACAAGTTTTGATATTTTAGAATAAGCGCAGCCACACCATCACCAAATGGCGCTTCAATGCCTCTATGGCACAGTGGTACTGCGTCGCACTTGTAAATAGTCTAAATTCAATAGAATGAACACTATAACGCCATGCGAAGATCCCCGGTTCAATTCCGGGTGGAGGCAAGCACACTGGTAATTTCTTTTTTGCAGTTTTCTGCTTTCTTTTTCCTTAACTTTGGTACAACACGTGACCTTGGAGCTTCCTTTTTAGCGCTCCGAATTGTTTTCACTAACTATATTCCTCCTACTTCCGCTAGCCCCTTCAGTTGTTTTCAGGGCATGGAAGGAAAAAAAGTGCAAGGCAATTTGTTTATTCGCCATTAACTAACCCTGGGTATCTACGAAGTATTCCACCAACTAAACAGTCAAATTTCTACTATCCCATTCCTCCTCTCCTAATCTCATCAAATCTCCTTGACAAATCCTACCTCCACCATCTGATCAAAAGGAATATTCATATCCGCCATCTTCGTTCTACTGTTCTCGCGAATCCACAAGAAAGCCCACAAAGCAGCCCGTCTCAAAAAGTTGGTTCCTTGCTTAATCTTCATCTGCTCCTTACCCATCACATAAACCATTTGTGTTTGGGCAGCCTTAGTCAAGACAAATAACTCCTGTTGTACTTCCGGGCTGTGGTTGACACTGACAGCTTTGGCGCTTCCATTGGATGAGCTACCAGCTGAGGAAATCGTATCGCGGGTGATGTGAAGTATTATTTGTTCAACCACGAGACGTGCGAGATCGGGAGTGACGATGTCATCGGCGTAACCATGTCTTACTGTCAGACGATAGCAGAATGGAATACTGGTTCGCTGAACGACGTATCTTTCTGCTTCGGGGATACTTGGTTTCGAAAGAGGGCGCATGTGGAAGAATACCAGGATCTCGGGACGAGCGCTGAATTTTCGTACAAATTGAGTGAAGACAATTGGAACTTTGTCGCCAATTTTATCGAAGAAAATTCCCACTCCATTGACTTTGGAAACCGTCATGCCACCAAAAGCTTCGGTCAATGTTGTCTCTCCGCTCTCAGAGGTCCTAAGGAGATGCGACATTCCAAATCGATCTTCTTTCTCCGCAGCCCATTGGTTTTCCTTTCCGAATCGCCAGAGGACGAAGATGGTTGAGAGAATTGCGGAAAGCATTATCGTGAACCATGCACCTGTTGGGACTTTGGTAAGAGCCGAGGAGAGGTATACTCCGTCGAAGCAGGCGAAAATGAGGAAGAATACGAAGACAACGAGGAAGTTGAGGCGCCAAATAATGAGTGCGACAAGTGAAACCATAAGCGTGGTGATGAAGGTTACAAATATTACACAAACACCGTAAGCATTTCCCAATCTCGTAGTGTCCGAATACACAGCAGTGACGATCACAGTTCCGATCATGAGAAGCCAGTTGGCAAATGGCATATACTAGTTATAATTAGCAACAAGGAAAAGAAAAATAAACACGTCTTTGTTACTCACAATTTGGCCGTGGAATAGTTTCGAAGTATGGACGGTCTTGATGTGGGGGAAGTAAGACATTCTCATAACTTGTGCGAGGAGTTGGAAGCATCCTGTTATCATAGCCTGACTAGCAACCACAGCTGCCAGAACTGCAATCACCAAGCTGAAGTAGAACGATCCAGGTGGCACAGTATTGAAGAATGGGTTGGTGTATGCTTCTCCGGTTGGGTCCTGAATAGAATAATTAATATTTATCATGAAGCTAAGAGGCAGGAGTCTAACCTGAGAAATGAAAGCTGCTTGACCGATGTATGCCAAAAGCAGACAAGGAAATGCAAATAAGAGCCAAGATATTTGCACCGCTCTCTTGCTAAAAGCTCCCAGATCTGCGAACAAAGCTTCGACTCCAGTAAAGGCTAAAAGCAAACCACCAAGGGATCTCCAACCCTCTTCCTTATTGCGTATCAAATAATTGATTGCGAAATGAGGACTGAATGCCTTCAAGACGGTGTGATCAAACATGGCGAGATTGTAAATTCCACAGCACATGTTGAAGAGGAGCCAGACTATGACGATTGGCGCGAAAGAGCTGGCAAGTCGGGTGGTTCCAAATGGTTGGATCGCGAAGAGAAGGAATAAAATTGCGCAAGTAACACCGACGATTGTAGCTTGAGGATTGTCAGTATTTTACTTTTGCAAGTGACAACAGAACACAAAACGTACAAGTTGAGATGTTAGGTTGAGCAACTCTGAGACCTTGAATAGCACCCAAAACAGATTGTGCTGGAGTGAGAACTCCGTCACTAGACATTGTTAACATCAAATGATATATGCCATCGCCACTTCAAACTTACGACATAACCATAGAGACTCCCAAAACACCGAGAAACTTCAAGATCATCCGAGATACCGCAGAATTCTCAATAAAGCTTCGAACACCTTTATTTACCGGTTTCAAGTCTCCTGTGAGATGACGTTCCATCTTCACAGTACCAGTAACATTCGGATCTTTTCGTACAATGTTGGCATATCTCGCAAGTAAGCTGTAAAGTGCGAATGTTCCTCCCTCGCCTAAAGAACTTATTAACATCCTTCATAAGCCAACATAGCTTCCAAAGCTTACCATCATCATCTGCAGCCAGTACAATAAACACATATTTGATCGAAACCATTATCATAAGAGTCCATATGATGATCGAAAGCGCTCCAACCAAATCCTCGTAGGAAGGTTGGCTGTTAAAGGTCGAGGAATAAACGTAGAGTGGAGATGTGCCAATGTCACCGTAGATGACACCGGTCGATTGATAGGAAAGCCATAAGAGCATCCATCCTGTATAAGTCTTCACAGGATTAGAGCCAGCTCACAGGAAAGTCGCATATGAAGCTCATACCTGCTTGTTTTTGCTGTTCAAATCTGCATTTGCTATCTCAATCGCCTGCTCCTCGACATCCCGATCGGTCGTTTTCTCGGAAATCGAAGCGTTTCCACGAACAGGAGAGGCCGGGCGATTATGGGAATTCACCGGACGGATATCGTCTTCGAGTTGAACTCGCGGCGCGTTAATTGAGTTTGGCATTCCACTTGTTAGGGACGACTCGATGCGATTAAAAACAAGCAACAAGCCAAAAGCTTGAGGCGGGCGCAAGGAGGGGTGGAATGAGACAAGACGAGGACGAGGTAACCGAGAGACAACGAGGAAAACAAAGAGAGCAGAGACCTACTTATTACTCCCACGGTTGCCACTTTCCGAGCATGTTTGCACTGCCTCGAACGGGAGGGAGATGGAGGTGAATGGGGGTCCTTTTCAAGCACAACAAACCATATTTCTGTCAAACGCGCCGAGCTTCAAGCTTCAAGCTTCAATCCTATGTTCAGAGGCACGTGTTGCGACGCCACATGGCTTTCTCGCGGCAAGCCAGCATGAGATGAATGTAACCAGGTGCAACGTATTTTTCTTATCAGCACAACCAGATTGGAGGAGGCCAAAATGCCTCAAGTTGCGAGGGTGTTGCAGCTGAAAGAGGGTTCAATCGTTGTGAGAAAAATCCCTCAAATTCCTAGGGGATATTTTTTTGAGAGGTGGGAGATGATATGCACGTGCTACCTGGTCCGTGCGGGTCGCCGAAATAGTAATAGTCGCAAGCTCTCCCATGCTGCAGGAGGGTCTCACCCGGCCATGCCTTTTTGAATGACAGAAAACTTTTACCGGACAATGGGTCGGTTCAGAGATAGGGCCCGTATAATAATCTTGGGCTGGAGTCGCTGGACCTTCCTAAACAATTCTTTAAGCTGCTTTATCACACGTAGCCTCGCCTAACCCCTGAGTATCTTCCCTCTCCGTGCCCTCTCCCGCTCTAAAATTCTGGGCTTTGGGACAGGTTATCCCTCGAAGATAACGAATTGGCAGGGATAAATTTTCCTTCTGTGTGAAATGAAACAAGAAAAGTACCCAGTAGCTCTTACCCTGTATAAGTGAGAATAACCATTCCTCCCCTCAAAAGATAGCAGTGTAGGGAATACGTATAGTTTTTAAAGAACTAACTATACTAACTTGCTATATAGTTAGTTTTTAGGAAATTTTACTTAGTTTTGAATTACTTACCTAAAACTGCAGTTAGTACAGTTCTATATAGCAAAACTACGTAGTTTTATAAACTAAGTAGCTTTTAAATCTTATATAATAATATATAATAATATCTTAAATTTTTATAGTTTTAGTAAGACTATAAGCCTAGAAAAGAGATAAACTAAGCTCTTCTAGGTAAGATTATTTTTTCTAGCCTTTCTATTAGAGCTTATTTAGCTTATATATATCTAAGATATATACTACTAAAGAAGTAGAAGGTAATATATATATATATATATTATTCTATATAGATACTAGTGTTTAGTATATATATTTAAATGTAAGATAAATCTCTTATTTAAACTTATATATCTTAGTATATATATAAATAGAATATATTACTAAAAAAAGGTTTAGATCTCTAGAGATATAAATTTTTAAAACTTTATATATATTTATTTTCTTACTATTAAGACATCTATCTATATTACTTACTAAGAATTTCTATAAGAAGATATATTATAAGCTAAATAATCACTTAATATATTAAGAAATAATTAATAATATATTAAGAAATAATTAATAATATATACTAACTTATATAAGATTATTATTTAAGATATCTTATTAAATATCTTTATATATATTTAAATATTTTATATAAGCTAAATAGGCTCTTAGCTAGGCTCTTACTACTTATATTATAGTAACTTTAGATTTATTAATAGTACTATTATTCTAATAATAAAATTAATATACTACTAAAAGAAGCCTAGATACTTTCTAAAAGGCTAGTAAGAGTTTCTTAACCTATACTAAAGATATACGAACCTCTTATATCTTTTACATCTATCTAAGCTAAGGTCTAGGCTACTACTAGTACTAAAAAGCTACTTTTATAGTACTTTTTACCTATTGTTTTTAAAACTACGATAGTTTATATAGTTAGTTTTATTAATTTATTACTTAGTTCTACTAATAGTACTAAAACCGTAGTACAGTTTAGTATATTCAAAACTAGACGAAAACTGCGAAAACTGTACTATTCCCTACACTGAAAGATGGGGTTTCAACATGGTATCCACCACACTCCCAGATGGTTTTAAATGGATCCGATGATAGTCCACCGATGGGTTGAAGCCCGGTTTTTATTATGGGTTATTGAATTAAAGCTTGCATCTGAAATTTGCTGCCTTACTTTTCTCCCTAGAATTGTTCCTCTTTACGCGAGGTAAGAGACAAGTATCATAACCTCGATCACTTCAAAACGTCATCCCCGAATTCGAAGCTCGTGGGGGATGACCCAAATGTCTGCCATGGATAACTTTGTCATCATATGAGCCCAAAGTCGAATTCTCGACAATAGTGCTCTACCATCAAATTGCGTCTTGTTTCCAACCAAATTTTGTCAAGTCCAGCTTTCAAGTTTTTTGATACTCTAGTCGCATGTCAGTGAACACTCTTTTGGGAAAACCTCAGTGTTTCAAACTGGGTAACACATATTACTTCGACCGTATCCTTCACAATATATCGCACTACTTTGAGATTCTCTCATTGATCTAGGCGTAGGACATGGGCAATAGCCTGGCTTTCGACCATGGGATTCCATTGTGGCTCTAGAAGATAGACGCGATTGGCAATAGTGAAGTTTAGTCTAACAGAAGTCCAGCAAAGTTTCACGAATAAAGAGGGGAAACAAACCCGATCGATTCTGTTCCTGTGGTCATGAGCAAAATATGAAACTCTGGATTCGAATGGTATTGTTCCAGAACCGCGTGTCGTTGTTGTGGACTCAGAGTTCCAGCCATCCGCTCATATCGTGTTTTCCCCGAGTCGAGGTGTTGTCCAACGAGATCCAGCGTTCGAGTCCAGGACGAGAAAATGCTACTCGTGGTGGGTTAGTTGCACACTTTCTCTTCCGAATTTGAACCACATGACTCTTGCCGTCGTCTTCGCAGCTTGTAAGATCTCGGAGAGTTATCGACTGGGAACCAGATGAAGACCTAAAGCTTAGTGAAGTGAGTATTCTCTCCACTGTATCTCCAAGTCATTCTCATTAACCCTTTCCCAGCTATTCGAAGCAAACCCCTGAGATATCCCAGACCTTACCGAGTCAATCTTGGAAAACATCCAATCCATACCCCCAGGTCGACCACAGGCTCCACAGACACCTTAAACCCAAAGCATTCCCACCCCATACAACATCCAAAACCTCTCCCTAACCTGTACCTACACCCTCTCCCAAAAAGGGTGGTCGTTCCACCTAGTAAACTATATCCCCATCCCATGGCTCTGGGACAACCTCGATATTACCATGCTCCTCGAATTCCAGCAATGCGAGCTCTACGATTTCGAACCTCTAGTCCATCAACTCAGCCAGGCCAAAATCCAACGAACCAGAGGACAAAACATTGAATCTACCACCAGGACTGAGAAACCGGATCTTGTATTTGGAGACCTCTGGGAGAGGCGAGGGTCGAATGATATCGCGGCGCCTTCTATAAAAGAGCGAGAGAGGTGTTGGCGTGAAGCACAAGAGAGGAATGAGAGCCTTCGTCCTGGTGCGCTGCCGTCGTTCAGCTCGGCCTTTAATACTTTTCCTAGAGCTCCAACTGGCCAGCCACCTGGCGATTCTACTAAGGGTTGAGATACGGGGGCAAGAATGTCAATTTACTATCTGCAAGTGTTATCATCGAGCAAGCGGGCGGTCTAAATTTGAACCATATCACGTGAATTTCCCCCCTTTCCAAGCTCCACTTTCAATCACCAATCCAAGTAGAACGAGGTCACCAGCCTATTTGCTTCCCCACTTAAACTCACCGATTGGGCTTATTACAAAAGATAATGTGTTTTAATTACATAGAAAAAGTCTCCTGGCTTTCATAATGGTATACGTCATCTCTGTATAACCACGCCATCCCGATTGAATCATAGTATACACGCGGAGGCTATCCATCCAGCCTTCCGCATTCCCAGAATCCAAATGCGCCGCTCACCGTACTCCATAGCCTTGCCATCATTATTAAAACATGCCCCAAGAACCTAATGCCTACCATGCCCACCCATATTCCCGTTCCCATTTCCATTCCCGTTTCCATGGCCATTCATATGCATTCCACCCATCCCATATTGAGGACCAACCGGTCCAGCATGAAAGAGATCGGCCTCTTGTCCAATCTCAGGGGGTTCCATATTGAATGGCATAAACCACGCGCTGCTTGGTTCAGTCACAAATCCGGCCATGTTAGCCATTTGCATATCCCAATTCGAGCCCTCCATCAACTGTTGAGAGGCGAGAACGGAATGATCTATGCCACTCGCGTAGGCGCCGAAAACGAGTTGGCGATCCAGTTGTGGTAGGATTCCTTGTTGGTGGGGAGGTAGCATTACATCATGGTATCCTCCGTAATGAGGTGATTGATTATACATATTTGGTGTCGTTGGGCTCATTTGATTATAATTTTGGGCCATCTGTGGGGTGGTATTATGCATATGCATTGAGGCCGCGGGATTCATATTTTGGATATTCGTATTAAGACGTTCAGGGCGCCGTTCGGTGCGCCGTTCAAGGCGATTTGATTGTACCTTTTTGACTTTGCGTTTCGGCGCCTTTGCTTGTTCGCGATCTTGGGGTTGTGGAGGAGAGAGGGTATGAAAGAACTCTTCGACGGTATGGTAATCGGACTTTTGCCCCAGCACAGCATCGTCTCCCTTTTCTTTCTTGATGGCGACGAGTGGATCTTCAAAGTCGGATTGAGAAACCCCGTGAGGATATCGATCGAACCAATCTCCGTATTGAAAGATGGTGGATGATTGAGCTGAATTGGTACTTGAAGTTCCATGTGCTGCGTCCGCACACATCCTGAATTGTTCCTTGAGATTCTCTGACATGAAATGGAACATACCCCAGTATTTCTTCATTTTTGAAAGATACTTGACGTTTGTGGCAAGATTCGCTTTTGAAGTTGCTTCCATGGGTGGGTTTTTGGAGAAGACCCCAAATATGTGGACGGTACTTGACAAAAACGCACAGTATCCCGCAAAAGGTGCTGTGACGAAATACGATTCAGCATCCCGCAAAATTTCCGAAATTTTATTCGCAGCTTCAAAAGCTTTTCCCCCGGCTTTCGTTACGAATTCCTTGGGGACATCTTTTGGTGGCCGAGCTCCAGAATGCCCGGGAACGGCAAAGCGGTTCATAAAGAGTATACATTGCTGTACAGAAATGTGAAGAAACAAGTACTGGCTCGCCAACCCTTCGGTTTCGTGGGTGTGCAGGTTTTCCGGTGTATATGTCAAGGATTCGGGAAGTGTTGGAGTGAACTCCTCCGTTTGCCTGATCAAATCGGTATATGTGGATTCAGGGTGCCACATGGGATGCGGATCTTGATCGTTGCCACCCAAGTTTAAATAGTTGATGATTCGACCCCATAATGCAATGGACCGGGTCATGTATGCGGCCACGCCCATATTTTCTTTGAAGTCAGAGAGTTGACCAGAACCGGGTGATACAGGATGTGGCACAGCTCCATGTAGATCCTCGGTTGGTCCTGGCATATCTAGTTGGAAGAGTTTCTCCTTGATGGGCAGCTGAACTTTGATTGTATCTTCTTTGATAAAACTTGGTCTGTCCGTACCCGACGAGTTGAATCGGTCCATGAGAAAACAAGCCCACATTGTCCGTCGTCGAATCTCTCGGTCAATAAAACTTAACTCTGTGGCACCGGTACGTTTGAGTGGATCATAGTCGAGATCCCGATGCAGTTGGAGTGCATAGGCCATACGAATGGCCATCCCACCTAACGACCAACTTCTCCCGCCTTGACATGTCCCAAACTCATGCAAACCAAGAATCAGCAGGCAAGTTAATATTGTTATGTTTGGCCACTCATAGCGTCTCATGACGATATCTCGAGCCTCGGATGCCCAATCTTCGCCTCTCAAGAAGTTTGGTGTCCCGTTGAGTTTTGGATGTGTTGAGAAGCGTGCGGAAACTGCACAAACGGCAAGAGTGAGCACAGGGGGTACAGTCCCAGCTCTATATTGTTCGTCAGCAAACATTACACTCAATCCTGAGATGGGCCGTAAACTTACTTTAATTTCCTCATGAAACTCGGCTTGTGAAGTAGATGATAGGCTTGTCCATAAATATTCTCGAAGAAGACCTCTGCTAAGTGTTCTTGAATTTCTTTTGTTGGCAACGCTTCTGCACCTTCCGAAAGAAGTTTGCTTTCCTCCACCTCTTGAATCATTAGTGAGGTTGGCCGAGTGTCTACCTGAGCAGTCTTAGCGTTTGCCCAATTTTCTAGGTCGGGACCGAAAGCTTCATCTGCGGCACGCTTTTTTGTCGCTGAACCTCGAGCGGGACTTGTACCAGGCATGGCGGGTTTTACGGCAGCTCTTGTGACTGATGCCGCAGAGGGGTCCTGCTCTTCCTTGGGGACAATCTTGATAATGCGGTCTTCCATTCTCTTCAACCTCTTATCAAGCATCGCCATATAATCAGTTCTAGGCGCTGCCTTTCGAGTAGTGACTTTGTAAACGCAAACCAGTCGCGACCTCAAGCAATGCTTGCATGCAGGTTTCTCGCCCGAGCATCGAATCTTCTTCCTCCTACACGCTATGCATGCCAATGGCAATCTCTTTCGCTCTTTTCCGGCTTTTGTTTTCAATTCGCTCCAAGGTGGATTTGGATCATTTTTGTCTTCCTTGGACCTGCTCCCCAAATCACTGCCATCTACTGCCCCTCCATTAGTGAGACCAAAATCGTCACCGTATCCTTTATCCAAACTTCCCCCGGCACGATTACTCGACGGACTCGCTTCGTCCGATCCACTTGCACTTATGTTTCCTTGACCTACTACGCCGCCCGCGAAGCTTCCTCTAGGCACAGCTGGCATCGACGTAATCGACGTCCGATGATCAGGGCCCATGGAGGTAATTGAATTTCGATGATCCGAGACATGGGGGGCGGAAAGGCTGTATGGGTCAGAGACATGGTCAATTTTCGTGTCAATATGCAGTCCAGTTTCTGGCATATTTGCGTAGTTGAAGGAGAAGTCTGCGAACTGCGCGTTGCCGATAGCATCGAGCTGTGGTGGGGTCGTATGCACTGCCGAGGTATTTTGCGACTGGGTTCCATTATCCATCATGAAATGCTCAAGTTCAAGAGACTCGGGTTGTACTGTGATGGAATCTCCCAACGACTGATAGTCCGGGGCATTGAGCGCTTGGTAACTCGTAGGCGCCTGGGTTGACATTGTGTTCATTGAAACAGTAATCCAACTTCCAACCAAGTCTTGCGACCACGAAGACGGATGGATTGGAAGCTGTATCGAGAAGGGAAATCGCTGTAGCTTGGTAAAGCTTCGAGATTCATCGTCTGGCACTAGCAAATAAGTGAAGCTTCTAGTTTCTTAGAGCATTGCCCGCAGGCACAGTCCTGTGACTGGTTCCGGTTGCTCAACCTTCGTTTTGGCGGGGTTCGAAATCGAAGTGCGGACGACTCGGGCAAATGGATGCGGACGTCGTGTGTTAATGACGGTGATGCTGAAATGAAAGATTTGGTTCCTGCTGCAGATATTCGCCAACAGTGTTCTTCGCGATGTTTGAATGATGTTCCTGTTGTGTTGGGTTGTTGGGTTGTTGGGTTGAGGTGGTCGAGAAGAAGGAAGTGTAGCACACGCAATGAAGACGCAATGAGGCTGGAGATTTTGTGGGAA
The DNA here is from genome assembly GCA_001414345.1 of Hymenoscyphus infarciens. Taxonomy (NCBI): domain Eukaryota; kingdom Fungi; phylum Ascomycota; class Leotiomycetes; order Helotiales; family Helotiaceae; genus Hymenoscyphus; species Hymenoscyphus infarciens. Next base: position 198,331 of record LLCB01000056.1, on the reverse strand, counting down.
GGAAAGGAACAAGCGTGGACCGTTCGACTGTTTTGGCACAAGTTCAGGTTCGACGAGTGAGGAGTGAGGAGTGACGAGTGACGAGAGTTTTAGTTTTAGCCAGAACGCTTTCTAAAGATTAAAGCTTCGAACTATGTGGACCCAGACGGCTTTCCAATTCGCAGGGGCAAGCACGACCTTACTTACAATACGCACTGAATACTGGACTGGGGTCAAGGAAACGTTAGGTTTGCGCATCCGTGATCCCCGCCATGTCCAGGAGAAGAAGCGGGTGGAAAAGACCCATGCGGCGCGGACTTCGTGCCATTTATTGATATACCTGTGCGAGTATTTAAACATGACATCTCCATCTCGCCTCAAACCAGCTATCATGTCCGGCGCCTTTCTTCCTCGCCATTGCCATATGTATGCATCCGCAATGAGCATCCCCCAGAGGCTCATATGTAATATCTCCGGGCAAACTACTAAGTAGGGATTCACGTAGGGATCTGTGTTTCTGTGATCTCATTCTCCCGCATCCAACCGTGGATGTGATGTCCCCATCCTCATGCGCTGGTCAAGGTCAAGTGGTCGAGCAGCACGCAGCACGCAGCACGCAGCACTCTGGGGCACTTTAAGGCACGGATCATTGCCATGGCAAAACCCCCAAATGAACCAGCATTTCCGGACTCCCAATGCAGCAATTGCTTCACGACACCATTCATGATTGGACCGATGTTCCTGCGGCGGTGTGATTTTCGCGATATTGTTGCATCTCGAAAGCTGCATAGAAACCACATCCATCTCCTTCGGTTACACGGAGACGACAAGGAGGGGGATCGCCATAACAAACCACCCCTGACTGTGCTCTTCACGACCAGGCCGCATGAGGAAGGCCTGTCGATAAGTACCAATAGCATGCGAGTGTCATCCTGGAACTCTCCGGTACACAACACCGGCCCCGCCTTTCGAACCGTGAAATCACATGAAGCGTTCGTCTCAAAGAGTAACATCTTGAGCTTTACGAAAAAGAACGCGTTTTCATACGAAAATGAAGAACACGAACAAGTCAAGGTGTACTTCGTAGAATGGGAGAAGCCCAAAACATCGACGTGCTAAGAGTAAGTTTCTCCTTTCAGATTAATGTCGGGGAACCTCCAGTCACATTGATGCAGAACCAGTCCGGATCTCGTGCCAACTTTATATGGTAAATTAATCTATGTCGGAGGATTTCTCACAGACTGCAGGGATCGCCATCTCTTCCGTAAGGTATTCATCCTTGGAATCTCTCGCTTGCGTTCAACAGCTCTGCCTCATTGTCAAATCTGACCGAGTGGCATTTCTCCCACGCATAGCACGAGGTGTCGAAAACTCTTTAGGGATGATTCAATTCGAACTAAGTAGCTTGCCGAGACTCTTGCCTAGACCAAACTAATATATTTATAACATGGCTGTGAGCACTTGCTTTCTCTGGGGAACCTTGGTACAGGATTTTTTGACAGACCAATTCAGTACAGATTGAATATATATAAATATCAGAGTGGAACAAGACTCCTTTATACCCTTAGGCCTATACCCTTGAACCTAGCATTCTCTTCTGTTTTCCTGAATCCTGGCAAGTGAAACCGGTTTTGATGATCGATCATCGCCGCCGCTTGGCAGGGTGACAGATCAGAAAAGTTGGAACCCTGGTTCTTACGGTTAATGCTGGAAGATGTGACTGATGGTTTTATAAACACCCATACCGGAGTGCACAACCGAGGATTAGGGCTTTGAACCGGAGTGATCCGTGGCGAGGCCCAGCAGGACTTTGGTGCAGTTTAAACTATTAACCGTTTGGCAGAGCCAATCGGTCACGCGAACGAGACGAAGTAGAACGGAGAGAAGCCCCTTTTTGCCTTTGGGAGGGAAGGAGAGAGGAGAGAGGAGAGAGGAGAGAGGAGGGAGATGAAATATATAATAGCATAAATTCCGAGGCAGGTGTAATCGAGACAACCCGGAGAAAAAACAACAACCATAAGCAAATCTCAACCGGGAGAGGAGTGACTGGCCGTACTCCGTATCCAGGAGATCTGCCCGGTTCTTAAAGGCCGGCTCTACTATCCCCCCCCCTTAAGTATTTGTAAAGTGGGTCGAGTGGAGACTGGGGGAGGCTGTGTAAAGTCCTGGTAAGGTCAGGGTTTTTAGCCAATAGAAGCTTCTTTACCATTCTATTTTTTGACTTTGACTCTGCTTATTGGCTTAGCGCTTTGACATTACACAGGACCCACAAAGTGGGGATTACAAATACTTAAGGGGGGGGGATAGTATCGACAAGGCTGACTATGCCACCGATGGAGAAGCTGGGGATAAACAAAATTCGACCGAACGCAAAGCCGTGGAGCAAAATTACCCACAATGCGCTGATTTGTTGACATCTGGAGGTTGGATAACAAGGAGGCGGGGAGGTGCTTGAGAACTTCAAAGATCCTTGGATACGTTGCACCTGCACTTGCAGACGCGTAACGCGTACTCTACCAGTAAGAACAACCTACCAGTAAGAACAAGCAGTGGATACTTTCTCTGAAACAGGTGTTTACTAGTAGTTACTAGTCGAGATGAGAAACAACTACTAAGTACTTACTGTATCTCGTTGTTTTGCGAATGGGAGTCCCGCAAAACCGTGGCCTGTAATGTCAGCCTCGTTGTGTGCCTTGTGACCCAGGCTCGCAAATTTGAATACTTGTCCAAACCACAGCCTCACCAGCTAGCCCAAACATACAATCGGAGAAAGACTGGATCACCATGGTCCCATCTCCTCGATAATACCCCTCCTTGCCTCTACAAATACCCCCACCATGGCCGAGTCTATTACTCAGTCTGGTCTGCAGCAAGCTGACAAGCCCCTGAGCTTGATTCCAGTTGGGCTTAAAGAGGCAGCCCTCGATTCTCCAACCTTCCGTGCAACCGCTGTACATTTTTCCGACCAGGTCGAGATTATCGAAAGATGGCTCGAAGCCTACACAAAGTCGATTTCGAAGCTCGTTCACGATGTTGCAGCCCTCGAGGAGACCTTCAACACTTTCCTCCTCCGCTCTGTCCCTCCTGCGAACGTCTCCGAAGCTGTGCTGGATCATGATTATACTTTGCTGGCTATGAAGAGGTTTGGGGAAGGGCATAGGGAGTGGTGGTCGCAGGCCATATTTGGCATGAAGAAGATGGACTCCAATGTTGTGGAACCTATCCGGGCTTTCATGTCAGGGGAGTAAGACAAAACGCCCGGCCAGGTCTTTCTGGAACTAGATACTGACTTCCAACAGACTTCGGAATTTTAAGGATGCCAGAAGATATCTCGAACTCTCACAAAAGACCTTTGACAACACCTTGGCGAGATATGTAGGCCAGTCGAAAACGAAGGAGCCCTCTTCCCTGCGAGAGGATGCCTTCCAAGTTCATGAGACTCGGAAAGCATATCTCAAAGCTTCGTTGGATTTCTGCATACTTGCACCACAACTCCGATATGCAATCGATAAGTTGTTAGTTCGAGTCTCGGCAGACCAATGGCGAGAAATGAAACGATCCCGAGATGTTACTAGCTTGAATTTATCCAAATGGACGGGTGAGATGGATCGTGTTCGGGGATGGAGTAAAGAAATGGAACATGGCGAGGGTGTCTTCAGACGGGAGTTGCAAATTGCTAGGCGGGAGATTGCAGAAACGGCGTCCCAAACTTCAAAGCCTTCCCGAGAAATAGAAGATTATAACCTCTCGACGGTCGCTTTCCTCGGTTCGAAGGGACCATCTACGGTCAACATTCCAACCCAGCGAAAGGAGGGTGAAAGATCGGAAAAACAAGGCTGGCTCTTTTTACGAACAATATCTGGTAAACCAGCTAGGACTTCCTGGGTCCGACGGTGGTTCTACGTCAAAAATGGTATCTTTGGGTGGTTGGTCCAAGGTGTTCAATCAGGTGGAGTTGAGGAAAGTGAGAAGATCGGTGTCCTATTGTGCAATGTGAAGCCAGCAGTGCAAGAAGAGCGCCGGTTCTGCTTCGAGGTTAAGACGAAGAATCAAACGATCTTGCTTCAAGCAGAAACCCAAGGCCAGCTCATGGAGTGGTTGGAAGCTTTTGAAATTGCCAAGAACAAAGCACTTCAAGTCAGTGCTAACGACAGCCACTCTCATCCTGGTGGAATAGACCCCGCATTTGCTATTACACCTCCATCAGTCCCGGAATTTGCTGTCAAGATTGTACAAGGCCATGATTCTCATGGCAGCGACGATATATCATCGCTTGGCCAGATTGAGAAAGTTGGCACACTTCCGGTTCCAGGTTTTGAGATGGGCAACCTAGCAACACGAAGTAGTTTTGATGTTGGCGGGCCCCGCCGCTCAGTTACTAGCAGAGAAGAAGGCGAAAGCAGTCGTGATCACGCCGCCAGGATCATGCAGAAACTCGATCTCAGGAAAGCAACTAGTGGTCAGAATGACAGCTCAAGGACAGAGGGTGGCATTGCAAGCCTCATATCTGCTAGTCACAACATGCTGCCAGTCTACACACCAGTGATAACACAAGCGACACCCGCGAAGCCCAGTTTAATACTGCCTCAAAACGTGGACTCTCACACAAGTACATTAGCACCAAGCACTCTCGCTAATCCACCTGCACCCACCAACTTGAGCAAAGCTGCAATAATTGTCAGCGGGGAACGTGGTGTTGGTATCGGTCGGAGTGATGCTACAGGAGGTATGCCTAGCGGGATGATGGCGAATGTTTGGGGTAGCGCCAACTGGAGCTATGTCAACAGACTTGAGAAGAACGAAGTCAAAGTGGCATTATCGACGAACCCTTCAATACCACCTAGCCCAAGCATACGACCACTTGAGCCGTCTCCAAAATTCACCGGCGACGAAAATCGCAAACCCGACCCAGGACCGTCCAACATTATTCAATCCTCGATCAACGTACCTGTAGATCCAATAGCACCTACCGTGCTCACACCAGTAACGTCGCATCGAAAAACACTAAGTGTCGATGCCGAGACAATGTTACGCATGGCCGCCTCCGCTCCAAAAGCAGAGTCATTCCCAAGTAACTATCCAATGGAACTGAAAACACAGGAGGCTCAATTCCGGATGCTCTTCCCTAATGTACCCCGTGAAGAAAAGCTCCTTCTTGTTTTCAGGGCGACCTGGAATCCCAATGAGCAGCAGGAATTTCCGGGAAGAGTCTATGTCACCCAGAAGAACTTTTTCTTCTACAGTCATCATCTCGGTCTCGTTTTGATCACTGGTGTAGGCATGAATAGTATTTTGGAGGTCACTGCTGCGCCTGGGCGGGAATGCGATTTCATCTTTCTTCATCTTCGGGAACATGCCACCAAGTCGGGATTCACCCGAATTACTATCAAAACGTTCTTGGAACCACTTCGACTTTTGCAGTCTAGACTCAATTATCTCGTCGATATTTCCCAGTCAGAAGAGCAATTGGGCCTTGAGGAAACAATGACAGCTTTGGTCAAAATGGAAAACGAGGACCCAACCAGGAGCCCTAGCATGGAGAGCTGGGAAGATGTTTCTGTGAACACCCCTATTGATGACGGCACGCTGTCTGGGAGAGCCCGCAAAGATCGGGATCTAAGAACCTCACTTCACGTTGAAAGGGGTCTCCACCTAGGGAGAACCAACAAGGAAGTCACCAAATTTCAGCTACCGTCCCAGCCAGTGGTATACGAGCCACAGGATATACAGAGAAAGGTCGTCGAGAAAGACTTTGATATCAGTCCAAAAGCTCTCTTCCATGTCATGTTTGGCGACAAAAGTGCAGTATTTCAAATGCTGTACCATGAACGTCGAGCTCAACGCATCGCCCAAGGACCGTGGGTTCCTCTGGAGAAAGGCCATATGCGCCGCAACTTTGAATTCCAGATTGACTACTTCGATATCTTCCACCGAGCCAGGCAGGCAAATGTGGTTGATTATCAAGTGATTGATATTATGAATGATCACATTTGTTATGTCGTTTCGGATATGAAGACACCATGGCATCTACCACATCATAAGGACTTTATGCTATCTTCGAAAATAGTCATTACACACGTTGCGAAATCCAAGTGTAAACTGGCGATATACACAAAGGTCGATTGGTCCAAGGCACCCACCTTTTCAAGGGGCTTGGTTGAAAGGCAAGCTCTTGATGACTCTGCTCTTGATGCTCTCGATTTGGCCGATATGGTGAGTGAGCAAGTCCGAAAACTGGGACCGCAAAGCCGAACGAAAAAGGCGATTCATATATTTGGGTACATTGGACTGCAGACATCTGTGTCATTGTTCTCGGCTACCGAATCGGGGAACTCGAAGAGACCGCAGATCAAGCAGCGAACTCTAACCAACATGCTATTTGAGACCCTTGGATCTTTTGGAGAAAGCGCGATTTCGTCGATAATGATGTGGACTTTTGCTGTCATACGCTCCGTATGGAAAGTGGCATCAGCTAACAGTATCATTCTCATAGCACTTCTATTGAGTGTTATGACAAATGCGTTCTTCACATCGAGAGATACGTCTGACTGGTGGGCAGAACGAAATGCCGCAAAGTTCATGACCAGAATTGGAGTTGGACCAAACATCATGATGAGCAAAGCTATATATTTGAAGGACCTCGATGAAGCCTTGACAACGCCGCCAACAAATCTGTTGGAGCAACCTGGGAGACAATGGTGAGTGGAAATGTTCGACTATTCTATGCCATTCGTGCTAACGGTTAATAGCTTCGATCATTTTAGGGAGATTGCGAACCTCACTGATCTAGATGCCTCACATCAGACTGCGGGAGTCCTTTTCTCCGACACTTCAACCCAGGCCACTGCTCGCCGCCTGCACCGAACTCGACAACATCTTGGATCGTATAGGTATGATTTGGTCGTGGCGATGCGGGTGGTAAACAGCATCGAGAGAGAGATGATGAATGCCGAATGGGAGAATTGGCTTCTTGATGAAAACACGAGGTGTAAACAGGTCCAGACGATTCTGCGAGCAAACGGCACGAGTACTGCGACCAGCAAGAAACTGAAGGGTGGTAACTCTCAGCAAGTCCTTTCGGCAAAGGATAAAGAGAGAAATGGGAGGTTAGAAGAGATGCGGCAATGGCACCATGAGTATTGTGGAAGCTGCAAAGTCGAGCAAGAAATGATGTTGAAGGGGAGGAGAAATTTGGCATTCGGTTGAGCTCTTTGTATAAGATGTACAAAACCGCGTAGGATATTGATTGAGCAAGGCGTCAGGGAGTTATATTTTCTTGGTTTGTACAGAACCAGTGTATGCTGTACTTTATTCCTAGTCATAGATAACATCGATTGAGTTGGCATGGGACTTCTCGTCCCGGTCACCTTGACAAACACTTTTGTTTGGGCAACCTTCTTGAGCCGGAAGTTTAGCTCCGGAAGGGAGGGTAAGCTTTCTAGCGCAGCACTAAAGTACTCAAGCTTTCTCTTGTATCGGCTTCTTCCCAAGAGACTCTTTTATCTGCTTTACTCGAGTACTTTCTTGAGAACTCGCTTCCGAATCCCTCCCGTGCTCGCCGTACAAATACTCGCTTGTGGCGCAATCCTCCGGGTCGGGGTCGGACAGAGACAACGTCATTTCGCCGGGTGGCTCCCCGCATTTGTCCATCGCACCGAAGGCCGGGGCGTGGCATGAAGTCGTACCTACGGAGGTGGAGGTAAGGTATTGTACACGAGCCTGTTTGTCAGTTTCTGTTTGTCCCGGAAAGCGAGATGCTACGCAACACAACATAACGATGATGTAGCTTTGGAAGACAATCACGGTTGTACTTTGGAATTGTCCGCCGTCTTTCGTCATTCACCAAACTGCCACCCACAACAATCAATGCACACTCAGCTTCAGCTTTCTAGCAACTTCTCCAACAAGGCTCCGTAGCTACTCGCACTTGTAACCAGGAGATACGGCTTTTCCGGAAGAGTATCCGAGTCTCAGTATTTAATTTACGATCCTCTTTCTCCTCGAATGTCCTCAGATTAGCTCTTGATTCTTCGATCCGAACAACACCATGGCAGCCCTCCACGATGCCCTTAAGACCTTGGGTCCTCTCGAGTACGCCGAAGCACCAACCGATAACCTCAAGCCCTTCCTCCAGAAAGCCTTCTCCGCCGGCCAATTAATCGTCGACTCGGTTCCTATTCCTGCGCCCACCGATTCATACCCTCTCCGCTCTCGCGCATCCTCGACTGCTTCCTCGGCTTCCGAAATTGTCCTCTCGCAGGCTCGTTCTGCCCCGCCGGCTTCGAATGTCGAGGCGTTGCACAAAGAATGGAAACCGGTAAAGGTGGGAGCGAGCGTGAATCCGCTGGGCATGAGTGTTTACAAATGCGGGGGGAAAGATGGGAAGGGTGCGTGGTTTGCGAGGAGGAGTGTTCATGAGGGATTGGGCTTTTCGAAGTGGAAGAGGGCGTTGGAGAGAGAATTCCCTGAGACGATGAAGGTTCAGGGTGGACCGGGCGAGGGAAATATTAGAGGTATTGGGGGCGAGAGAAGGGTGGAGTTTGAGAATGTTGAGGGGGTTGGAAAGGTGGAAGGTTAGTTGTGCAAGAGATCTTGAAGATTGGTGGGATGCTAATTCAATACAGTATATCTTCTTTCTGCCCAATTCCCTGGACCTACGACACCGAGAGATTTCGTTACTATGTTCCTCACCTCCGACCAAGCTTTACAAAAGGACGAGTCTGGGGATTGTCCGAGGCATTTTATGGTTATTTCTAGGCCGTGTTTGCATCCGGATACGCCTGCGAGAGATGGATATATACGGGGACAATATGAATCGGTGGAATTTATTCGGGAGATACCAATCAAGAAGAAGAAGTCGTCATCTACTACCAATCTGGCGAATTCTGGAATTGCAAATGCGAGGAAACGATCTTCTTCTTTGTTGGGTAGAGAAGCCGTTTTACGAAATGCGACACAAAATCAGCAGGGTGGTGAAAATGGTATAGGAGTTCAAGAAGCGGCTGCGTCTTCGGATACAAATCTTGCACGAAGCGATTCTGGTCGAGCTCGTGGACATACTATCTCGTTTGATAAATCTCGAGGCGCCACTGCAAAGGGAGAACGTATGGACATATACCCCGATGACGAAGATATTGAGAGTAACCCGATTGAATGGATTATGATTACAAGAAGTGATCCCGGAGGAAGCGTACCCCGATTCATGATTGAAAGAGGAACACCAGGAGGTATTGTCTCAGATGCCAGTAAATTTCTTGACTGGGCATGCGCCAAAGACATTGACGACTTGGAGAGCGATGGTGAAGAAATATGGGATGAGAACGCAGAGAAGAAAGAGCATAAGCATCGCCCGCATGATCACGAACGAGATTTGCATAATTGGCAAACGAATGGTCATCTTGCTGGTATTGAGGAGATTACCACTCCAAAATCCGAACACGTTCCCACACCACCCTCTCAACCCGCAGCTGTTCAAAATGGCCCATATGTAGAGAATGATGCCCAGACTGCATATGACAGCAATGCATACAGCAGCGGTCTTTACTCTATGATAACTGGTGCAGCCGGTCTAGCAGGGGGATTCATCGTCGCCCACGCTCCCCAAGCAGTAACCGACCGTCTCCCCTCTTACATCCACCAACCTTCACAAGAACCCTCCGAAAGCGAGCCGGACAGAACAACAGCCGCAGCCTCACTAAGAAGAGATTCAACCTCCACACTAAGTAGTGTCTCCTCAGTTGGTAGTTTCGCATCCGCACTCGAACGTGCCGAAACGGGAGAAAAAGACCCAGCCGACCCCGATACCTCGTCCCTTCAAACGACACAATCAGACCTCGACCCAGATACAAAAGCCAGCGCCATAAAAGACAAAGAACTCGCCAAGCTGGCCGAGAAAAAACGTAAACTGGATGAGAAGCTGGAAAAAGCACGTACCCGGGAGAAATCGAGGAAATCGGATGATTCTGTCAAGGAAGAAGAAGCTATCCGTAAAGCAGAGGAGAAACACGAACGCGAGGTGAAGAAGCAAGAGGAGAAGTACAAGAAGGAAGTTGAGAAGTTGGAACGGAAGAAGGCGAAGGAGGAGCGGAAGGTTGAGGAACGGAGGAAGAAAGGGGTTGAGAGGGACGAGAAGACGAGGGTTGCGAGGGAGTTGGAGGAGATGAGGGGGGAGGTTGGTGTTTTGAAGCGCGAGAGGGAAATTTTAAGGGGGCAGGTTGGCGACCTGCAAAGAGAGAATACGGCGCTTGCTGTTAGAGTGGGTAGACTGGGGGCGGTGGGGGAGGAGGTGTTGAGGGATGTTAGGATGGAGACGGGGAAGGGAGCGAGGAGTAGGGCGAGCAGCTTGAGGGGGTTGACTCGCGAACCGAGTTTTAGATCTGGGGGAAGTGGGGGAAGTGGGGAGGGGAAATTGAAGGAGAAGGGCAAGTTGGGGGAGGGCAAGTTGGGGGAGGGCAAGTCTTGAGGGTACTTGGGGCTAGGGAAGAGAGAGAGAGAGAGAGATTGTATGAATTTGGATGGGCGATTGATTGATTGATTGATTGCATACAAAGCGAGCGAGCATTTTGCTTGGCTGAAATTTAGGTAACGAGGGCGTTGTTTACGTTTCTTTACCATTTTGAGTGGAGGGGGTGGCTTTCCAGCATTGTATTTATGGGTTGCTGAAATGGTGGGGGTAGATAACGCGTCGAGTCTATACATGATTTTTTTTTTCAAAGTCCGCTCTCGGGAGTGTGTTGGTGAAGTCGAGTACTCGTCGCGCTTCTGATTTCAGTACTCTTGCCGCATAATCTGACGATTCCGAGCTGATGAATTAGAGTGCAGACATGGCTTGGGAAAACTGGAAAACTATTACACATCTCGTTCAGCGTGGAGGGGAAGACGACGGAAACTTTCAGAACTTGAGACAGAGGAGTGAGGTCTAGATAGATGATAATCAAATGAGATGCTCATAGGCTCAGAGGGCCAAAAGTTTATAATGTCTCGAAGGACAAGCTTACCTTTCTTGTTTTCGAATGAAAGAGAAGTGGAAAGTTATGTATTTGAATCAAGGCAACTAAATGGCAATCTAGGAGATCACTTTTAACGCAAAAGTATAAGAAGGCCTACGAGTAATAACCGCGATTTTGCTCTCTGTCTTATTAATGGGATTTTTGTCCTTTGTACTCTCACCCTCTCAATTTATTTTGTTATCTTAAATTCTTAGAATAATTACGTTTTTTTTTGGATGGAGTCGCTTTGGAATGGGGAGGTAAGTGCGGATTCTTTTTGTTGGATAGGAAGCTAGTTCATAGACTGTTGAGTTCGTCTTGTTAATGTACTTTCATCTTATAAAGTTATATGCTCTTATCTTATACTCGCGAAGAGTGGTTTTTTCAAAATAGAAGTTTCAAATATTAATTTTTTTTTCAAATTCCGGGAATGATTGCGTTTATTTATTTATTAGAGGAAGCGACTTAGCACTAATCACTTCTGTTAGACAGGGATCTACTTAGGGTATCTTAGAGTAATATCGCGGTTTATCTTATCAATGTAATTTCATCTTATGGAGTTGCATGCTTGTATCTTATGAATGTTAAAAAGTGGTTTATTTCTCAAATTCGTAGAATCATTACGTTTTTTAGATGAAGTGATTTACTGTTTTCATCTCGTGACGTACCAGCTGGTACGGCATCCCGTACGTACTAAAAGTCGGAATCGACTAAATCGTAAATCGTAAATCGTAAATCGCAAATCGCAAATCATAAAGCTTAGATTTCTAAGTATATAGCCCTTTAGAGCTAAATCGCAAATCGCAAATCGTAAATCGATAAACGTAGATTTTTTAGAGGCTATTTAGACGTAAATCGAAATACTTAAATCAGTAATCTCAAAGCTTAAAGTAAGAGTATTTATAATTCGTAATACTTAAATCATAAGGCTTAAATCGTAAAATTCAAGTATAAGCAAGGGTAGAAAGTAGAAGGTAATATAGTATATATATATCTATTAAATATATACGTATTATAATTACTTACTACTTACTCTCTATTAATATATACTACCTAGTACTATACTAAATATAAGTATAATATAACTTTAAATCTATTATCTAAAATATTATAAATTATTAAAAGTAATATATATACTTAATATAAACAATAACATTATATAAGTATCTAATAAATAAGAGAGGAAAAGAAATAATTAAAACTTTTAATACTATAAGTACAGATATAATTTAACCTAAGAGCAAGAGACGCTAAGCCTAATTAAGTAATTAATATATAATTAGTAAAGTAGTACTTAAAGTACTTAAATAATCTTAAATTATAATTATTTAAGCACTTTAGTAAAAAGAGTAAAAGGAGAGTAAAGATAGTAAAAAGTAACTAAAAAGTAGTAATAAAATTAAGATATTATAGATAATTCTCCTAGTATTTACACTTAAAGTATTTACTATTATATACTCTTACTTCTTATCTCTCTTCTTATTATACTTATTATATATAATCCTAACCTTTTTAGTAGTATAAGAGGGTTAATTAGTAAGGGTTATTTAAAAGAGAGTATCTCCTTTCTTTCTCTTTAAATTAAGGCTATTTATAGAAGCGATTATAGTAGTAGATATTATTTTACTTACTAGCGTATTTATAGGTATAAGAGGAGTAGGTAAGAGCGAATTAGAGACTCTCTTATTAAGCTCTTAATTAAGTTTTAATTACTCTTTCTTATTAATTAATTTAAGCCTACTTTTAGTAATAGTAGTATTAATATCTATATATAATTAAGTATTAAGATCCTTTATAATTTACTTATCTATATCTATCTATTATTATACTATCTTATCTACTCTCTCTAGTATATTTAACTTAGTAGGTACTATTAAGCTCTTCTTCTTCTTATCCTTTATAAGAGATAATAGCGAGTATAAGCCTAGGGTTAATACTCCTTTACTATTAGTATTCTTCTCTATATCTATATCTATATCTATATTCTTACTTTCTATATTACTTTTAGAACCCTTTTTAGAATTATTATCTCTATTATCTTCCTCTTCTAAATAAGTAGTAATAATTATAAAGTAGTCTCTTAAGTAAGCGATAATAATTATAGATATCTCTAGAAGATTGTCTAATTCTAAATCGTCTACTAATATTACGCTTACTCTAGTACTAGTACTATCCCTTAGTAATAGTATAGACTTAGTATCTCCCTCTTTATCCTAAGCGTTATCTTTAAGTATAATAGGCTCGTTATTAGGTACCTTAATAAGCGCTAAGAGTTAAAGAAGCAGAATTAGTAGCTCTTAGGTATCTTACAAGAGTATAATAGATTACCTCTTTTTAGAAGATTAGAGCTTATTATTAGTATAGCTATTAAATACTATATATACTTTATAGTACTTTTTATTAGTAGAACCTTTTAGTAAATTAAAGTATTATATAAGAGCTCGTACGTTATCTACCTTCTTATAATCTATAGTACTTAATTACTTAGCTTTTCTCTTTCTAATAGTAACGTTTATAGCTAGAAAGACGTCTTCTACTATATTAGTAAGAAGTAGTATATTAACAGGATCCTACCTACTAGGAGTAGAGATTATATAGTAGATATCCTCTAAAAGCTTAATAATAAACCTTTTAGCCTATATATTCTAGAGTACTGATTTAAAGTTGAATAGATCTTTAGAGTTACTAGTAGGTAAGTAAGGTATCTAAAACAGAAAGTTGTTATTAATTTATACTCTAACTATCTTACTATATTATACTATAGAAGTATATATAATTGTAAGAATACTCTTAGTAGTAGAGAAGTCCTTAGTACTTGTTATATATATATAGATATATAGAGCTACTTAAATATAGATTTTAGTAATAAAGATAGACTTTAACACTTTATAGGTTAGAGGAGAAGGAGCTAGAGAGCCTATACTAATTAGTAGTATATACTAAATTTAAGAGTACTACTTACTTTTAGCCTTTTTCTTATTAAGAATAAATCCCTTCTTATATACTTTCGCTTTAATTGTTTTAGTCTTACTAAAAGCTTTTATAAAGAAGAATTATCTAGCTTTAGCCTTTTCCTCCTAAATAGCTCGCTTTCTAGCTATAGCTAATTCATCTTTCTTTTACTTAATAATAAGAGTAGAGTAGTTAGTAGTAGAACGTTCTATAGTAGCCTCTTACTTCCTTCTAAACTCTATAATTAACTATTATTTCTTCTTCTAGCTATTAGAGCTTTATACTATAGCTTTTATAGAGTAGTCTTTTACTTTTTATAGATAGTTCTTAATCTTATTATTAGAAAGCCTCTAAAGAAGCATAGATACGTGATTTTCTAGAGTACTTACTAGGTTTACTAGAAAGTAATAAGAGTATACTTTAAGCTTTAAACTCTTAGAATAAGAAGCCTAGACTTCTAAGTATTTAGAAGACTAATATTAAGGTATTCTAGTATATTTTTAGTATTATAGAGTAGTAGACGTAGAGCTTCTAAAAGTATAAGTAAAAGTAATAGAATAAAAGTAAGAAAATTAGAGAACTGTCCTACTTAAACTATATAACCTTCTATATCTTACTTCTTACTTTTAGTATTATTTGTAAAGCCTTAATATACTATTCTAGTATATATTAAATAATTACTAGTTATATAATATATTATCTCCTATAAAGGCTAGGACTTTATTTACTATTCTATAAGCATTTATAAGAGTAGGTGTAAGTAAGACTAGATTAAAGAATATTCTAATCTAAGCAACTATTTAGAAACTAGCTTAGAAACCTCCTCTAAAGACTAAGAAGGTTCTAAAGATAAGTAATTAACGCTAAGCCTAATTCGTAAATTATTTACTACTACTAATAAAAGTTAGTAATCTATATGCTTAAAATAGTCTAAAAACATAATATTCTAAATTAATTCTTTTACTTTTAATTTAAGTATAGAATAGTATTATTTATATCTATAAAGCTAACTAGAACTTAATAGACATAGAACCTATAATATTATAATTTTTTAAAGATTTAAGAGTCTAAGATTACTAACTTTTATTAGTAGTAGTAAGCAATTTACGAATTAGGCTTAGCACTAACAGTCGTAGTTAGTAGGTTTACTCTACTAAAATCCCCTTTTAGGCACTTAGAGAATTATATACTTATAACTATATCTATAACCTTATATAAATTACTCCTAATTTTAATTAAAAGTCGATAAATATATCTATTCCCTTCTAGAGTTATATTAAGTCTTTTTTTACGCTTAAAATATATAAATTTTAGGCCTAAAGCTTAGCCTATATTTAGTATAGGTTTATTCCTAGTTTAGTATATCTATTTACTTATTAATTATAAATAGTAAAAGCAACGCTACTAGCTAACTCTCTACGCTTTTCATAGATAGTAATATATACTTCCTTTATTATATTACTCTCTATTAACGTTCTATTTACCCTAGCTAGTAAGTAATTATAATTATAGACTACTATAGAGTCTATAGTTAGTTAGTAGATTATAATACTATAATCCTAAAGTTACTACTATAGCTAGAGATATATATTAAGTATAAGGTTACTAATAAGAAGAGAGAGGATTAAGGATTTAGAACTTTACCTTTTAAATAGACTTAAGAGACTATCTTTTAGTAGATAACCTAGGATTAGAATTGTTAAGGCCCTCTACTATAATAATAACGTTTAATACTATCTATTAGTAGAAGGGCTCTATAAAGGAGAAGGCCTAATCCTAAGGATGAATTAGTAGCTTCTAGAGTAGATTAATTAAATATAAATTTATCTACTAATATCTATTTCTAAATCTTCTTCTAAATCATCTTCGACTAGCAAGGCATACCTATTAGTTATATACTCTCTTAAATCCTTATCTAATTCGTTATCTAACTTCTCTAATTCCTTATCTAAGAAGTCGCTATTATATAGATAATCTAGTACTATATTCGTTACTTAATCGCTCCTATCTTTATTATTAAAGTATACGCTAAATTCATCTTAATCGGCCTCTCTAGCTTCTTTTAATCCTTAAGCTACCTTAGAGCATAGCTCCTACTTATATACTCTCTCTAGCTTATCTAAAAGGCTTAATCCTACTAAATTACTCTCTTAGATATATACTAATAATTCTACTCTTAAATCTAAGTATACTATAGTATAAGTTTCTCTCTCTTTAATATATATTATCTTATTAATTAATAGCATATATCTATATATTAATAATTTTGTTTTACACTACTCTAGAGTCGTCTAAAGCAAATATATATTAATATCCTAATCCTTATATAATTCCTAAAGCTTAGTAAGCTTCTTAGCAGGCACCTTAATACTATAATCCTCTACTAAATACTCTTTACTCCTAAAATAGTAAAAGTTAGTCTATAACACTCCTAGTACTTTATACTCTTAATTAGTATTAGTATAAATATAATAGCAATTCTATATATATATAAACGTTTAAAGCTCCTTCTAGATAATTAGAATATATATATATAATATAGTAATTATATTAAAAAGGCTCTTTTTAGAAAACAACCTCTTTTTATAAATACTCTAGAAGTATATCTTCTACTTATTTAAGAACTCTTTTATAAGCTATCTCTACTAAGCCTTAATATATTAGTTAGCTATAGAAGTACTAAACTAATATAGGTCTAAAAATTAGTATAGCTCTTTATTACTTTCTATAGCTTATTATTAATAAAGTATATAGTAAGCGTCTGCTACTATTAGAGATTCTAATCCTTAATTTGATTATATATAGTATAGTATCTTTCTAAGGCCACTTATAGTATTGTTATATTACTATAGAGTAGATACTACTATATTATTTAAGATACTATAATAGCTCTAAAAGAGAAATCAAGTATAGATATTAATACTAGTATATATCTTAATACTAATAAACCTTAATTTATAATATTTATTAATACTCTATATAAAATTAGGCTCTAGTATAATATATTTACTATAAGTATTCTTAATCTCTTATAACCTACGATTATACCCCTTCTTATCGACCTTTAATAACGCCTTTTAAATCTTATTCTAGCTCTATCTTTTATCTCTATCTCTATTAATACTATAAGTATTAAGATACGTATAAAGGAACCTAAGGCTAAAGCTCCTTATAGTACTAAAGTAGCTATATTCGTAGATCTTATACTAAAGAATAGCCTCTAGCTCTTTACACTCTTTCTATATAAGGAACTTTTAACGTTAAAGGCCTATCTCAAATTATAACCTTTAGAGCCTCTAAAGCTTAATTATAAAGCTCTTACGATTTAATATATATACTATACTTAAATTAGATAATCTTATATCTTTAAAGAAATATACTACTTATATACGTAAGGTAGAAGTAGTCTTACTTTTTTTATACTAATAAAGGTTCTACCTTATATTAATTTAGAGCTTAAGAGTAGTATTAGAGACGTCGATATTATACTTACTTTTAAGGATATTATATATTTCTTAAGTAGAGACTTCTTTTTAGTATAACTCTTCTATAAACACCTTATATAGCTCTAAATCAATAAACTAACGTAGTATATTTAAACTCCTATTATATACTTAAAATCGCTCTTTTTATACTTCCTATTATACTTAAAATTCTAGGATTATTACGCTATAATACTACTACTAAGGATATTATACTTTAATAGATACCTAGGGCTACTACTAGAGATTATCCTCTTCCTTCTCTTATTATCGTTAGTACTCGAATTCAAGAGAGAAGAAGGAGTATATATAGTAGTAGGATAGCACTTTTAAAAGAAGGAATAATATAGAGTAGTATTTAAAGAAAGAAGTAACTAATTCGATTTATCTTAAGAGGTTTTACTACTAAGGATATTATACTTTAATAGATACTTAGAGCTACTACTAGAGATTATCCTCTTCCTTCTCCTATTATTATTAGTACTTAAATTTAAGAGAGGAGAAGGAGTATCAGTGTTTTAGGTTTCCCCGCCTAATCTGTTATCCTATCCTGCCTCGACGCTCCTTCTCCCTCCTGCCTCTATTTTAAGGCTATCCCGCCTTCTCCTATCCTTAAATTCTAGCTTTCCTAGCCACTCCTATCCTATAGTACTTGCTTGCCTTTCCTTGCCAAATAGAGAGGCTAGGATGGGAAGAGTTAGGCTAGTTAATTTCGCTTAAAGCCTAGAAGGCGGCTCTAATTTCGCTTAATATCCGGAAGGCGGGTAGAAAAGAGGGTCTAGGACTCTAGGTCCTGATTAGAGGGTTGCCTTCCTAATCCTACTCTAGCCTAGCCTCCTTTTTTTATCTGCCTAGCTACTCCTATCCTGTTTTTAGAACTTTCCTAGCTACTCCTATCCTAGTTAGAGTACCTAGCCTGCCAAACCTAGCCTAGCCTTGATCCTAATCTAGCCTAGCCTCTCCTATCCTTACCTAGATGAGTAGCCTATCCTATCCTAAGTACTAGGCTGACTAAGGCGGAGAAAGCCAAAACACTGAGGAGTATATATAGTAGTAGGATAGTACTTTTAAAGAAAGGAATAATAAGGAGTAGTATATAGTATTTAAAGGAAGAAGCGATATAAGAGGGTTAGTATATAGAGTAATTACACTTTTTAGCCTATAAAATAAATAGTACTAACCCTAATTAGGAAATTAGTATATAATCGAGAAAAGTAGCTAAAAGTGCTTAAATAATCTTAAATTAAGATTATTTAAGCTTTTAAAGTAAGCTAATTACTTCAATATTAAGTAATCTAGAGTAATTAGTTTAAAAAAGGCCTAGTTTTAAGATATAATTTAAGAACTTATTATAGTAATAAAAGTCGATTTATATAGTCTTTTTATATTATACATATATATCTCTTACTCTAATATATTTTAATTTAATATTTAATGCCTTTTATAATTATTTATTAATTATATAACTTTTATAATTTACGATTTACGATTTACGATTTACGATTTAGCCTCTAAAAAATCTACGTTTATCGATTTACGATTTACGATTTACGATTTAGCTCTAAAGGGCTATATACTTAGAAATCTAAGCTTTACGATTTACGATTTGCGATTTACAATTTACGATTTGCGATTTAGTCGTCGTTTCTGACTTTTGGTATGTACAGGACGCCCTAGCTGGCGATACATAATGAAAGCGCATGGGAAGCGACCAATTTTGCTTCTGCTTTTGCATACTTCACTTGAGCGTCGCCTCACTAAGTGTTAACTTTCATCTGATTTCAACTTATTATAGCAATTATGAGACAATTGGAAAAGTGCGGTGTACGACAAAACTAGTCTACATTTCCAATAATATATTTCGTCTGATTTTAAGTCGTTTTACTTGTGAGTTTGAGACAATTGAGTAAGTGCGACATGTGAACCTTGGCTTTAGCGATAATTTTCACTCTATTTGTATTACTTAGTGGGGGCGATTGGAATTCAGTGGTTAGAAGATCACCTAGGAAAAATGGAAGCAAAGAATAACTTTTAGATTTGACCTCTCACTTATATTTACCCCAGGTGCAAGAGACCTTTCAACTATGAAAGAAGTACAATAACAAAACAAAGTGAGGCTTGAGTAGTGAGAAAGCGATAATTACTTGATAAGACGATGTAATGATATTGCGAGACAATAATTAAATAACAAGACGATGTAATGATATTGCGAGACAATAATTAAATAACAAGACGATGGAGAGGGAGGCAGAGAAGGGAGCGACTGAAGGTACAATTCTTTGTTCATGCCCCGGCTCTTCTTTGATCCTTTTAAACGTTGTTTGCCTATTGTTCACCCAATCTTTTCAGCCAATTTGAAAACAAAAACAAAATAATAGGACACGTGTAAAGTTTACTAGAGTTTCCCTACCCTTTTTCTATTACTCAACTCTCATTCTTACTTAACAAGAAACACACAACAACGATTTACTTGCACCATGTCTACTAGTACTAGCTTTATGGACTTGCCAACTGAGTGTCGGCTCATGATTTGGAAAGCTGCGTACGAGAGTATTCCCCCTCGTCGAATAAGAGTTGAGATTGACACGGATTGGCGGCAGGTTTATATTGACGTTCACAAGACACCTTTACATGAGAGTGTCCGTAGTCTTTTTGAAATTAATTATGAATCCCGGGAATTCACAAAGAGCCGTTTTATATACCCTTTTTCCTCTGAATTGCCAGAGCCAGATGACAACTCTGAGACCCTGTCTTTCACTCCACAGGAAGTCCCAATTGATCTTGCAAGGGACACGCTATTTATTAACTCTCGACTTCGTCGCTTTGGAGGTTTCTTCGGAGAGCTTTTTCTCGACCTAGAGCGCGAGTTCCCGGAAACTCCGGAGTTTCCGCTCCTTCGATTGTTTAATGTACTTTTTGAAGAGAAGGCAGAGACTGTCGCTAAGAAATTAGCGAAACTTGAGATTGAATGCGACGTACTTCGCTTCTTTGGAATACTTCCATGTAAAACAGCGGAGGTCCTAGACTTTAAGGCCCACCTACCTAGTCTCGAGGAGTTGCAGATCGACTGTTGGTGCAATGAGGACAAGAGATGTAAGCTTGTGGCAGCTAACCAGACTCCCAAGGTAACTATCAAATGCTATTGCGCTCCCGATTACCCTAACTTGCACCCCGAGCAACTGACCAAAAAACTCTGATTCCAAGCTTAGCCACGGTTCTGGTTCCCCTGAGATGATACAAAATATAGTATCAAAGGCATTCAGTTTACTGCTTCTTTGTCAAACCTAATCTAAAGAATGAAATCATAATAACAATTCTAGAAAGTCCAAAGAAAACCACACGTGCAACTCAAGAAAATCAACCACAACATAGTACTCGTAATAGGACGATACGATGATATGGCGCTATATTGATAATTTAATACAATTATAAGACAAAGCAGCGATAAGACAATAAAGACAAGCGAGAGAGAGGGGGGGAGAAAGATGGCGGCGAGTGAGTTATTCCCAGCATGGGTAAGAAGACAGAAGACATGTCTACTTCCAATGATAGCATATTCAACTGAGACATAAACAATCCCCTGAATTTGGAACTCTTCCTCATCAGTCAAATCTACCAATTCTACAACTCCATAATAAGCAATGCGTAACCCTAAACACCCCAATGCACCATAATCTCTCAAAACCCAGCCTTCAGATAAACCGGAATCCCATATACACAAACAGCCGCCGCATTAAGATACCTCAGTTTACAAGCCTCCTTCCCCTTCGCCACAGCCTCCACCACAGAAAGGTGTTCCATCACAGCGACCTTCTTCCTCCCTCTCCCTTTCTTCTCGCTCTTATTCTCACTCTCGAATAATCCCCAATGTTCAAATGCAGTCTTCGCAAAGCGATCGATGTCTTTATCTGTGACATCCCATAGTGTGGCTACCAATGCTGGACAACCAGCATGCATGTAATTGATCGCCGGCCCATGGGGCTCGAATTCGCCGACCTCTCCCAAAGCACCACTACTGCAACCCATCAGGAAAGTAACAGAGCACTTGTTCAATTTCCTGATTTCCCTGGCTCGGATATATTGCGCTCCACTTCCATGGCCAAAGTAGAGAAAGAGATCCTTTTGTTGAAGAGATTGTTTGATTTCCTCCTCCGTAGGCTCTCGTTTGATGATGCCATCCCATTTCAGACTTTGGAGACTTTTCTCGAAAGTGGATTGTGTATTCTTGAGGTCCCCGCTTGGATTGAGGATGTAGGAGCCGCTGCCCGGGTGGATGTAGTGTCCCTCGGGTATATCGATTCGTTCTTCCGAGTGCTGAAGCATGATACGCTCTCTTAGACACCCAAGAGATGGTACTCTTGATACAGCTTGACCATCCATACACGGGAGGGATTCCCACGGGAAGGCATGAAGCGCTTTGTCTAGAATCAGAATGGTATGTCTTCCCTCATTTGCATGGCTGGTTGCATTGACAGCTTCGTGGTAGCAGCGTAGGGCATCGTGCGTCTCAACTACAATCGAGTCGAAGTCGATTTCAGCATACGCGTTGTATTCGCCATGGAATTGGAGAATGTCGACAACAAAATAGAGCAAGTCAGTCAGAGGTTCCGAAAGATCACTGTCCTCTACTGAAGCATCACCCAAACCGATGAATAGGTCCAAGATCCGTGAATCCAAAGTAATACGAGGAACAGGAGTTCGCTTTTTACTCTTTTGTCGTGAAGGTAAATGTTTATCGAGAATATTTTGGAATGACTTTTGGAAGCGTGCAAGCAAATCTGATCTCCTAGTATGTTGTGAGAATATTCCAGTGAAACCTCCCAGCCACACCTTCTCGATGTTCTCGAGAAGATCTTTTAATCGTGAATCTAGCTCCTCACGTTCTTCCCACCACGCAGCCTTGGCCTCCTTTCCTGTCGTGTCTTTGGAGGAATGGGCGGTCTCGTTTGCCCTTTGTATTATCTCAAGAAGCTCAGCTTGACCTTGCTCGAACCCGAAAACTTCTTCGTCCGCATCCATTGAATTATGGCGCCCAAGTGGCAGACGGAGGACAAACGGACTTTGGCCGGCTTGCATTTTTGTGATTGACAACTCATTCCGGGTATCGCTTAGCGAAATGGATATTGCCATCCACGGTTTTGGAATGATGTCGACATAGTCTCTCTGGAAACGAGACAAATCTTGAGGAACTGGTAAGCTGGTTCTTCTAGAATCTGTTGTGGGGGCTGATGGCCAAGACGTGTAATCCAATGGGGTCGTGGGCGTTGATATGTCGGCTTGAATGGCCTTGCGTTCCCGACGGAGGCCGAGGGTTCTTGCTGTTTCAATTGTACAACTTGAAAATCCCGGGCTGGTAATTAATTTCCCCTTCGAATATCCAGACGCTGACAGGAGAATAGAAACACTGTTGAAAAGTGCCGATATCCTGTGTATGATTCCAACAGGAGAAATGCTAGTAGCTATTGAATGAGCTTCCATCAGCAACTCTTGGGCTTGTCGAAGCTGTTCAAAGCAAGCGTCAGAAGCAGGAATCTTGGTTCGCGCCAGACCACGAGTTCCTCTCGCAGCTGGCATTTTTTTTGGAGGTGGGGATTTGACAATGCTATCGCATTTTAACATCCCCATGACCGATGGGAAAGATATGGTGGAGTCTTGAAGAACCGAATAAACTGGGTCTCCGACCATCTGTTCCAAGCTTTGAAAGAGAAGCTGTTTTGCCATTGCAAGTCGATGATCTACGACCTCGGAGCCGGTTTTTTCAGACAAGGCAGCTCGCTCGAGAAGCACCAGAGCTTCGCCACACTGCTTCATCATGATCAAAACTCGAGCTTTCTGTCGAAGTACGGTGGCTTTCAAAGACTCCAATTGAGTGCACTCTTCTAGAATTGATGGGGCGGACTCCAATGGTGGTGATTTTGCGCGGGCGGGTACAGCTTTTGTTTTGGGGGCAGCTTTGGGACGACCGGCAGGCTTGCGTTTCTTACCAATATTTGGTTCCGAAATCTGTAGTTTGGCAACAGCTTCTGTAATATCGATGGGATTTCTGTTTTGCTCCAATTCTCGGCGCTCCAACACGATCAAACCCTCCAGAGTCTGCTCAGCAAGATCATAGTATTCAATTGCTGCATCGCGATCTCCGAGACGATCATACATGTTCCCCATGTAATGGGCCAAAATCGCAGTGTCTCGACTTCTCGGAAGCGAAGAAGAGAGCTCTTTCGACTCAACCATGAATTGAGAGCCTTTATCCAATGCACCTGCTCTTAGCCAAGCATTTCCCAAGAAAGCTGTCGCTAGAGCCTGGTGCACATCTGAATTGGTTTGCTTGACGAGAATATGGCTCTGTTCTGCGTAGTAAACGGTCTCTTGAAACATACCCAAATGGGAGTAGACTTCCGAGAGATGAGCAAGCCCACAGAAAAGAGGCGCAACCAAGGTCCAAAAGCAAGAGTTTTTACTAGATGACATGGGTGTAGCGTTGGGTGCTACGGTAGTGGACAAGGTGAAATTTGCAATTCCGTCGGCCAGTTGATCAACATCACACTGCTGTGAAGTTGTACTGGATGTAGAAACCCGTTTCGACTGTTCTTGAATGCGGGCCCAAGCCTGTCGTAATAATCTGACACAGTCTTTTGCATGAGCTAAAGCCAAGTGTGCAGAACCACTAGCCATTGCAAGTTTGGAATGGATCAGATAGGCATAAGACATTAGCTGTGTCCTCCTCACTTTTTCCTGCACCGTCTGAGGTACAGATCTTTTTGTCTTTGATGCCTGCTCATTTTTGTACAGGGTTTGCGCACGATGAAGAAATTCCTCGCTTGTCAAATTAGCTTGGTTCAAGAGAGGGAATAACAGACACTTACCTTTTGTCTACATTGCCTATAACCAGCAAATACTCGGAGTAGGCAAGGTGGAATTGCAGGATGGTTGTTAAGGATACACCATTGTTGGCGCTGCATGTTTGGGCTTTATCCAATGCCAACCCAGCTCTACCAGAGTATCCTAAATGTAACCATTGTGAGCCCATAGCTACCAAGTTTGAGACAATTCCGTCATCTCCTAAAGAATCACGAAGTTGCGCATTCAGCTTTGAGATCAAGTCTAGAACTGTGATTCGAAAAGTTTCATGTCCCTTTACTTGTAAGTAGGACGCAATGGTTTGCAAATGACCAATTAAACCTTCAATGTCTTCAAATTGTTGTTCCAGGGCTTCGAGACTACGGCATGGTGCTTCCAACTTACGCCAAATCATCACATTGTTTTCCAACACTTCAATATCTGGCTGGTCTTGCTGTAATTCGAATGTGGTTGCGGCGAGAGACTTGAAATAATCCCAGTAAGGCATCAATGCACTGTCCTCGGTTTCTTCGACCTTGATTTTCTTGTCCTTTACCATACATACTTCATCCTGCATGCGATCCGGAAAATCGTGTAGTTCCTCTCCCAGCTCAGAAACATCAATACCCATTAGTTCAATAATAACGCGAAGTCTGCGGACTGGATATTGGTCACTATCATAGGTATCGAGCAGACACTTGAACATTGACGATTGTAGTTTCAAAATCGCGTCTGACTTCTTGGCTTGCGCACAAAGATATAATAAAAGGTGCTCTGCCATAGCTGCTGTTTCAATGCAAGACCATGAACCGTCGAAGAGCGAGTCATTTTTTGTTTCCGTGTCGAAATATTTGATTTGAATCTTTAGAAGGGTGTGGGCTGCGCGAGCAAGCATGGAAGCCTGGTCATCTTTCCCCCACGCGGCACGCAGTGGCTGAGAAGCAAGAGCAGTGGCAATGTCCGACAACACCCCTTCATCAATCAAATCATCGCGCATGGTTTTGAAGACCTGAAGCAATTCGTCATACCGGCCTGCCGCTTTATAGAGTTCCGCCATTCTTTCAAGTTTTGTGGTGGATAAGGCTGCCTTTTTCTCACTTGGAGATCTCGCGCGTATACAATCGATGGATCTTCGTAGTATACGCAGTTGCTGGGTATCTTTTACGCCACTACCGTTTCTCCGCTCATTGAGAAAATGGGTATAGTAGAGATTTGATATTCTGACATAGGATGATGGAGTCGAAGCTGTTTCGGGGGAATCTGGTTCTTCGGATTCGGGTCCAATCTGGTCGACTAAGGTCAAACAGTCTTGGAGCTTCGAGTCCATCAAGTCCCACGACAATCGTCCTTCGTTGAGAAGGGTTTTTACGAGAAAAAGAGTCGAATCGAGGGAGTGGAGGCCGAACTTTTTGATAAACAATCGGCGTTGCTCATATCGAACTACATCCTTCGTTGCGGCGTTGTCGTTGGGTGCCTTTCCGAGATACCTCAAACACAGTCTTGGACACAAAAACACCAAAGACTCGCACATCTGACGCATACCCTCGGTAAGCCTGTGCTCGTTACTGCAAGTTGGGGTCGCGCGTGCCACCAAGGCTACAGCAGTTCGTCGAGCTCCGGAGACTTCTGTCATCAGATCATCAATGTCCGATGAGCTGCCTGTATATGGTGTTTCCAGGAGGTCGAGGAGTCGCATGAGTAATTCTTCCTCTTTCGGGGTTCTTTTTGTGGCCTTGAGAGAGATTGTTACTTGTCTCGCGACGACAAAAGTTTGTCTAGCCAGAGAGCTATTCCCAGCGTGTTTTTCAAGTTGAAGAGCCAGACCCAAAGCATCTTCAACTGACCCTCGTTCTTGTAGGAGGGAGCTCAATATCCTGTATATATCAAAGAACACCAGCGAAAGTTCAGGAGGCTGCTCTCCAACGAGCTTGTCATTCCAAAGCTCATGTAGACCTTCAAAAACTGCAGCGGTAGATTTAGAAGCTGTTCCCCGTCGGATGCGACGGGCATAAGCAGAGAGACAACGAAGGAAAGGTTCAAATAGGTCTTTGGCAGAATCGGGTTGTCGAGGTAACAATGTCCAGGATAGAACACGGGTTTGGAGTGCTAGAGATTGTAGTTGGTATGCAATAAAAGGGTCAACACTTAGTTTTGGTTGGACTGCAAGTGCATCTTCTGAAGTAGTAACACTCGGACAGAGTGACAATAGGATGTCTGAGAGATTTTGCAGTTGACGAGAAGCTTTTTCCCGCGATTTCTCGTCCGTCACGCTTGACATCAAAAGACTAGTAGGTGAAGAAGGATATTGGGGATTCAAAATCGAAACATCAATATTGGTATTTTTGGTTGATGCCATCAACCGTAGGATCTGGAGTTGTGTCGATATTACTAGCGCTAACTTTGGACCGGTAAAAGTGGCGATCCCGAAATCCAGGAGTTGCGGTAAATCCTGTGGTGGCTGTGAACCATTATTTTTTGTTGGTAATGGTTTTTCTGTCGGATCTTTCAGTTCGAGTCGCCTTCGCAGCAGCCGTACTTCTTTCACGGCCAAGTCATCCAATCCCAGCGTTATAAGTTTCCCAACCAAAACTGACATGCCATTTTCGAGCTGGAGAGGAGGCAGATTCACACTGGGTATTTGTGCTGCTTGTAGTGATCGAAGGCATGCGAAAGCTATCCGGGCGCATTCAGCTAGTGACCGAGGACCTGGGGGAGTCAAAGACGCAGACGAAGCAGACCTGGCGACTCGAGAGGCGGGCCCAGGTGAGCTTGAAACACGATTCAATGTTCGAGGTTGCTGAGGGGATTGTGGTAACGAATTCGATCGACGGAGATTCCTGCGCGAGGAGGTTTTGATCAAGTCTCTGGAAGACGGTTGGCGTCGCATTGGAGGAGGTGGGGGCGCCTTGATGGCCTCTGTGAGGGATTTCAAAGTCGCATTTATAACCTCTGTAGCTAATATCGACCGCGCCTTCTGCGAAATTTCGTGGACATCCTCATGTTGTTGGTTCTCTTGATCATGGATCTGAACCTTCTTCCCTCTCGATTTCGCTGGCGCTTTTTGGGGTTTGCTTTTCGAGCTCGTCGCAGATTGGGTTGTCTTTCTCGAAATCGAAGTGGGGATTGCTCTGTTTTCCGATGATAAACTCGATTTTGGGAGGAGGAGATCGCTGAGCGTTGTGACGGTTTCCGGTGTACATGTTGATGTTGACTTTATCGCAACGCGTATTGACTCGGCGTCAGCGAGGTAGGAACTCATGATGATGATGAAATCTGATACTGGGAAGTGTACAGATTTATCCAAAATTAGACATTATACTAATTGAGCCTTTGAAGTGAGGAGCAATTAACTGTATAAGGTTGAACTTCAGCAAATGTTTTTGGAGTGGCAACCGTTGCTGGGGGACCTGCGGCAGAACATTAATCCGATTGAATTTCTCCATACTCACTCTTTACAACTTTCAATTAACTTAGCCAGATATTTTGAGGAGATAAATTGTCTTCCCTACTATGATAACCCATTCTCATAACATAATCTACTCATACAGAAGATATTTGAGGCTATTGGCATGGAATTGGTTCCAGTGAGTCCCTGCCATACGTTTTTCCGCTCCGTCCAACGCTAAACCTTAAATGCCAATGAACCGACATGCAATTATTCTGACAGTCGTTTGGAGCTGTAGATGATCAACTTCTCAACAATATGGCTACCGCAAGACCTTGTCTGACTCAATTGAGTCGGACGTACTTGGCGTCAGTACGGCCATCACCATTATACCTCCCGATACGACAATTCAGCATAACGGCACCCTGCGCAAAAGGAGCAAAGAAGATAGTCTCCAAGAAGGAGAAGGCTGCCTCGGGCGGAACGACTTTCAAGCGCAAGAAGGAGGTTGTGAAGAAGAAGAAGAAGGCCAACACACACTATCCCACCCCAAGTTTGAAGAATGCGGAGCAATTTGCGCTGTTGGATGCCATGCGGTAGGATGGATATCTTTGTTCAACCCAGGAGGCATATGCTAATTCAGGATAGCATCATTCGAGCATGGGAAGTAGGGCAGAAGCCGACGTCCGTCAAGTACGAGATTGCTATGAGGATATCGGGATTGAAGAATGGACCCGTGGTACGAAATCGAATAAGACTCCCACACCCCGTGAAGACGGATTTCAAAGTCTGCGTTATTTGCCCACCCGATTCGAAATTTGCCGAGGACGCGAGGGCAGCTGGTGCTGTGTTAGTCGGAGAGGATGCCGTTTTTGATGCAGTGAAGGATGGAAAGATTGAATTCGACCGATGTATTTGTCAAAACGACTCCTTGGCCAAAATGAACAAATCTGGGATAGGACGAATGCTGGGACCTCGAGGATTGATGCCAAGTACCAAAACTGGCACCGTTGTGGCAGATCCAGTAAAGGCAATGAGGGATATGGTGGGAGCTTCAGAATATAGAGAAAGGATGGGTGTTGTCAGAATGGCAGTGGGGCAGCTTGGATTTACCCCCAAGGAGATGCAAACCAACGTAAAGGCATTCATCGAAGCAGTCAAGAAGGATATCTCACGGTTGAGTGACAGAATCAGCAAAAATATGGCCGAGGTGGTGTTGAGTTCAACGAACGGGCCGGGTCTACCTTTGAACGGAAGTTATGCTTCGCCAAACTCAGATATCACGGAAAAGGAGCTGTCTGGGAGATAGGTGTACAATCAGGTTGTAAATATTACATGTAAAATATTTCATTTATTGGTTCCTGGTATATGCCTCAAACTCCAACGCTATGCTATGAGACCAATTGTCTTTTCGTGGCTCACTTCGATTTCAAGTCTTTCAATACTTTGATGGCCTCGCTTTCCGCCCCAAGGTGTCTATAGAAACCCAACATTGTCATGATTTTGGACTTTGATGCTTCTCCGAATGCCGTGGTCTTCAGTGCCGCATTCAAGTCAAGTAGAATGGTATTTCTGACTCGGATCATCCGTGAATGTTGCGCGACGATAAAAGGATGGTCCTCACCCACATTCTTGGACAATCGTTCGACGTAAACACAATCCATCACCAACCGCTGGAGCTTCTTCGTACTCGGTCCATTGATACCAGCATTTTGGGTCAGGTCATCCTCGTCCTCCTCATCTTCCTCGCTGTCTGACCATGAATCATCATCCTGACCACCTTGAACAGTACGTCCAAGAGAAGTAACCATAAGTCTCTCCTCCAACTCCTCCAACCTAGCATCAACCTCAAGTAACTTCCGTCCCATAGCAATCTCCCTACCAACTTCCTTCTTCTCCCCCAGCAAACCCTCAACCTCCACCTTCCTCTCCCTAACCTTCCCCCTCACATCCTCCACCCCCCTCTTAAACCCCAATAATCCAACTCTCACATCCTCCACCTTCTCCTCACCACCCATCAGATCAGAGCCTAGGCTTAAAAACTGCTCATAATTCGTGTTCACAAGATCCAGTAATTCCTTTGAGAGAGCTTGGGATCTTTCTCTGAGATCTGTACGAAGATCTTCGAGAGTTTGGTGTCGGTTTGAGAGGGTGGAGAGATAGGTTGGGGCGTCGAAATCTGGGGCTAGGAAGTCGCTGCGGGGGAGGGCTTCTGGGTAGGGGAGGTTGTCTTCGTCGTCTGAAGAAATGCTTCCAGAGCCTCCGCCGAAATAGAATTTACTCATCTCGTTCTTCTTATTGTTGGTTGAGCAGTTTTCATAGGCGAGCTCTTCTCTTCTTGCTTGTCCCGATTAAGACAGCTTTGATGTTGGGAGATACCAGTTGTGAGAGAGGGGGAAAATTGACACGTGTGGTTTCTAGGGTGAGAGATGCTGGAGAGAGTTCTCAAGTCCCCGTTTTGAAAATGAAAAAGAGTTGTTGTTTTGTTTGTATCGAGGAACTTATTTTGACTTTCGCCCTCACATACCTAAGAAAGACGTGGTGTTGAGGGCTCGCCAATTGGGGGTCCGCCAAGACTCGAGCAACGGAGAATGCAATCGCCGTGCGAGGTCCGACGAGATTTCTTGAACAGACTAAACAACGAGAGAACGAGCAACTCAACCCCACAAGCTCGGCATGAATAAATCAACTGTCCTCCGAAGACTCCTCCTCACTCCCCCAGGTCTGCGTACCTCCATCCTCCCACAATCACGAATCCTCACCTCAATTACGACCCGCCAATATGCAGCATCACCCAGCATCCTCCAGCCCTCCTTCTGGGCCGCCATGATCCCCAAGCCTCTACGGAAGAGCTCTCAATCCGCGGTGATAAAGAAGAAGAAAGAAGTCAAAGATTGGAACCCAGCGACCTTTTTCATATGGATATTCCTCTTCATCGGCTCAATGTCCATTCAAATGATTGCTCTACGAAACGAGTTCGCAGCTTTTAGTCGCAGGGCAGATGCGAAGATTGGATTGCTCAAGGAGATTATCGAACGGGTGAAGAATGGAGAGAAGGTCGATGTGGAGGGGTTGTTGGGGACGGGGGATTATCAGAAGGAGAAGGAGTGGGAAGAGCGTATGTTTCCCTTTAATTGTTTACATTGGGAGCCGAAGCTAACTTATTCGCAGTTTTACAAGAGATTGAGGAAGAGGATGCTGCGTTGGAGAAATCGAAAGCCCAGAGACCACAAACAATCGAACCGCGAGAACAAACACCAGCCTCACAGCCTCCGGCACAACCCATGAAAGTCGATGAAGAACCCTCGAAACCCAAAAAGACTGCGTCGGGATTTTATTGATCTTCAACGTTGTATATTAAATTTGTACAATAATTCTAGCTACTATGATAGCATATCTTTGAATACTCTACTATTCGTTCGGGGATCCTCCGTTGGACTTGTCGCTTCATTCGCATGTTTATGCGTGAACCCAGTACGCTTCAGTTGTTCAACCAGCCCAGGTAGTATTTTATCGGTTCCAAATTCTACTCTTACACCTGCTTCTCCTTGTTGACCTATAGGTAATTCCTGGAAGAAAACCTCTTCCCCTCTCACTCCTCCCAGATTCAAAATCCCAATTGGCATTCCTCTCTCCTTTGCTCTTCTGGCCAGCCGAAACGCCGAATATGTCGCCAGAGATGTTCCTACAACGAGGAGTCTCCCAGAACCGTCAATGGCCTGTTCGGCGGCCTCCTTGACTCTGCTTGCTATGCTCTCTCCGAACATAACAACAGCTGGCTTTAAAATCCCAGCCGTGCTTGTCGATTTTAACCCACCATCACTATCTACCTCAACTATGGTCTGTACACCATCACCAGATATAGGTGGATTGGCCAGGCAATGAGGACATGCGGGATATCGAAACGTAGAGTACGGAGCACCAGGGAGATCAACATCTCCATCAGGATTCGTCTTCATCCCCTTGGCTCTCCGCTCATCTGGATTCTCCGTATCGAGTGCACCCGAGGCAATAGCTTCCACTAAGAAGGCCGCCCAAGCAGGATTCAACCTCGCCAAAGATTCCTGGAAAGCCTCTCTAGGCAGATCATTGTGGCAAGTAACACAAGTCAACGCCCTCAAATAGCCATGCAATTCCAACGTAGGAATTTTGGGATGAGCAATCCCATGAAACGAATCCACGTTCTGCGTAACAACACTCTTGACAAACCCCATGTCCCCCAACTTCTTAATCGCAAAATGTGCCCCATTTGGTTTCGCCTTGTGTAAATTTGTCCAGCCTAGGAAACTGCGTGCCCAATATCGTTTTCGAGCTTCGTGGTTTGCGAGGAATTCGTGGTAGTAGATTGGGCGATAGGTTTTGTTTACTCGGTATGTGCCATTTGTGCCTCTGTAGTCTGCTAGGCCTGATGCTACCGATATCCCTGCTCCTGAGAGTATGACTGTGGATTCGGGGTCGCCTTTGCCATTTTGGAGAGTTGGCGCTGGTGGGGCAGTGAGGAATCGTGAGAGCGCTGCGATGGCGCCTGGGATTGTGTTTGCGTTTCGGGGGATGATTGTCGGTGCAGGTAAAGGCCCCGTGTAGGGTATTCTCATAAGGGGTTTGTTCATCGGAGGTTTGGGAGGGAAAGAGCTAGGAAATCGAGGCTGAGTGGTTGTGTTGATGGCGAAGTTATATCGGCGTCATTAAATTCGTATCCGCGGGTCCATTTTGCCCCGCAATTATGAGGGTGTGGCTGGTGCTTTGAGGCGTCGTCCTTTCACTTAGAGGTTTTCTTCACTAAACAATTTAACCTGAAGTAAGTGCTTTCTTTTCAAACACTTCAGGGCTTCTAGGGCAATTTAAAAAATTGCGATTTGCGACATGCAACAACTTTTATAACTATCCTTCACTTACGACACAACTCACTACGTGTCGCGATTTAAGATTTCATCAATGCGTCTACAGATGTTGTGCTGCGAAAGTTTGACTCTCTATTTCAAGATTTCAACTCCCTATTTGAAATGCATAGCTTGCTATCTTCTCCGACGTCCATTTTTATCCAGATCCCAGAACCAGCTTGCAGCTGCAGGTTTCACTGCAAAGCCAGGCTGCATCGCGTGCTACATCTACCACTGGCTAGTCTGCAACGAAAGTTGAGGGCTTGATCGAGAGCGTTCAGAGGCACAAAATTAGCCCACTCCAGTCATTGTTTTTCGCTACATTTATGATTTGTCATTTTGAAGTCAGTTTTTTAAAATCCCTTTCATTTTGTTCGGGGCTCCGGTGTTAGGGAGAAAGAAGAAGTTGTCCTTTTTCCATTCAGCTTGAGTGAGGCTATAGGTGCGTTTCAGAGGATCCCGACAAAGTATAGAATGACCACAGATGTGGCATGCTCGATATAAGAGCCTCTGTTAGTATAGTATATGTAGCTAGCACATGCTGTGCTACACAACATATGTAGTCATCATAAGTTATACCAGTTAACCGTCGCTTAAAAAGGGGCAAGGTCAGTTTGCCATTTTCATTCTGTCATTTTCGCACCAGATGTAGACAAAGGCCTTTGAGCCTCACTTTTCGCCCTCTTGTACTACAACTTCTTCGACCCCTAGAGGCTGCTCAGCTTATGACTTACAATTCTTTGATCATTTCATCCGCCTTTCTATTTCTAATTTTTTCTTTTCGATAGAGACCAATGTATACGTAGCTTCGTTTAGAAAAGAGGGACCCAAATTGCTCCCTACAAGTACGAGTACCTGTCTTGCCTACCAACAACCAAGTATTTTTATCCCGAGACTGATCGAATTCAAGAAGTGCATGTGTGGGGGGACGTTCCA
Source organism: Hymenoscyphus infarciens (assembly GCA_001414345.1). Classification (NCBI taxonomy): domain Eukaryota; kingdom Fungi; phylum Ascomycota; class Leotiomycetes; order Helotiales; family Helotiaceae; genus Hymenoscyphus; species Hymenoscyphus infarciens. The sequence continues at coordinate 164,892 of LLCB01000056.1, read as the reverse complement.
CGATTGCAAACAGGCTATTTATGGAATGACTGTTACGCCCTGCTGGTTTTTATACCAAAGTTGTGAGTATGTGTTTGAGAAACCGTAAGCTGACACTTCAAAATTCCGAAACATTGCATAACCTATAACCCAGTTCTCAGGAGAGCCTCATTCCACCGGGCCGGAAAATTCGTCCGTATTCGTTCCTCTGCCGAAGAGACTACCAAAATTTCTCCAAAAAATGCCTAAAAACCCTAGAAGGACTCTCTGAATTATTATTAGTAATAATTATCAGTAATAAAACAAAGTCGCAGCTAGACTTAGTTGTATTACAGTAGTTTTCTTTCAAGTTCAAGAGCCCTTTTCGCCAGAGGAAATTCCAAAGAGAACCTCTGAGTCTCTTTTAGTGGTTGCAAAATTCTACAATCTTCACTTTCCAAGTAATGCTCGATGCTAGACTGCTTCCTCATTGACATACGCCCAAGCTTGTGTAATTGCTAAAGGGAGGTAATCTAGTCATTCTAAAAGATCTCTGCCTTATGTTTTATCCTAGTCTACTCCATTTTATCCCAGTCTACTTCATCTCCTAGCTTCTGTTATAGAAGTTTTAATCCCTCTTAAGGTGTAAGAGCAGGGACCTTAATCAAGCACGGAGGTAAGAATCTCTGTCGTAAATGCTTGTTCCTTGTTATTAGAATAATTGCTCCGTTGACAGGTAAGTGGCAAAAGACTCCAGGTGCTTGGACTGAGTTTGAGGGTATGTCAACACCCGTGCCAAGAAATACATCAGCATTTTCGATAATCATCAGCCATTGACCAGGGGCCTCACTACTGAGACAATCTTTGGACTGATCTCATAGTTTCTGTGAAGTCACCTGCAGCTCACAGTTGACTTTTAGTCAGCCTGTTGTACACTATACTAATGGATGGGAGTAAGAGTTGCCCGACCACCCGAATTGACAGTATAGTCTTGAAAAAAGGAGGAATTAGAATTCCTTTCATTCAGAACCCATCATCAACATACCTTCAAGACAGTAAGGTCCTAGCACTCCCCTCCAACCCCCAGCAAACCTTACACCTCCTCACCTCACTCTTTCCAGGTTCCGCCCCAGAAATCCCACAAAAAGCCGCCATCCCCGCTCTCCCAAACTCAGTCCCAACACCAACTGCATCCGCACCCACACTTCTCATTCTTTCAAACCCTGCTGAATCTTTTACACCACCTACACCGATAATTTTGATCCCTGAGCGGTCGCCCTCCCCGTATTCGCGCGCATCAAGAAGAGTTCTTAAAGTCCTCACATTTCCCAAAGCAAGAGGATGTAACGCATCCCCAGCCATGCCACCGATCCCCAACCCACTCGCACTTCCAAGACTATTCTGGTTCTCGGAATCGAGCACGAGACATCCTCCTAGTGTATTAACAGCCGTGATGAAAGGTATTGATTTGCTGAATCCAGGGACATTGAGTAAATCCACGAATTGGGCATGATAAGTGAACGGCGGGATCTTAATCCCCACATGAACACCTTCCACCTCCCCTCCTTTTCTCTCTGCCAGGAATTTAGATTTCGCCTCCTCGATAGCGTGGAGATATTCCAGGAGAGAGGCTTTATTGTAAGCCGGCGGTGGTTTGGAGGGGATATTCGGACAGGAGAGATTAATCTCCATCATCACCCTCAACCCTCCACCGGATTTTCGAGATTCTAGACTTGCTTCCTCATTCTGCACCTCCAAAAGCTGCTCTAAACACCTCGAAACTTCAGACGGCGTCCCAGTCACACTAATAATAAAAGGCTTTCCCCTCACCTCCTCACTCTCCTCAGACATGTGAACATCCCCCGTCAAATCCCCCGAATCGCGAAAGCCTCTCAACCACCCCATATATTTCTCAAAAGGATGAGGTGAGTATCCATAAGTGTTTAGGGAAGAGCTTTCGCACGTTCGTTCACCCGCGGCCCAAATCTCTTCTTGTGCGGAATCTGGATGGATGGGAGGTACGGTTGAGTGCCCGGTTTGGGGAGAGAAGAATGTGTGTTGATGGATGGTGGCATCTTGGGGGAAGCCGGTGAGGAGGGAGGTGCGAGTTGTTACTGCGCCGGTGTGGGGGGAGGCGTAGAGGGTTAGGAGGTGTTCTTCGTTTGTTGCCCAGGGGTTGGAGGAATTTAGGAGGGGTGGGGAGATTTTGAAAGGGGGGAGATTGAAGGAATTGGGCGGTGACATTTTTGGGAATATATTTCGGTGAGTGAGTGAGGTTGATGAGCTGGGATGGGTGAGACTGGGAAAGTGGACGGTGGACACGTGAAAGTACAGTATTTAGTAATTTCCGTACTCAACTCATGAACTCAGCTAGTTTTGATCGATTTTGTAATTGACAAATATATGGTAATCCATTATATTACAACGCCACCTTCATTATATGTTTCCTTAACTCCAAGTAGTATTCAAACAACCTTCAGTCCCTCTCTAGGCCTATCCCTCTCACCTATAAACAACAAGGATACCCATTCGCCTCCCCATCATTCAAGAGATGATTCCTCGCGCCCTCATCCTCTTCCACGAAGAAACTACTCCCTCTATATCTACCCGTCCCATCCCTAGCATTCGACACAGTACTACTAAAAGCACTCCCCGTAATGCCAAAAAAGAAGCTCCCCTGCATCATAACCCCCATATCAACCGAGCCCTGGAAATCGAATTCCATTCCATCAAGTCTTTTCAACAAGTCCTCTTTATTCGGAGACTTGGATGCGATATCCCATTTATGCGTAACCTCCCATCCTCTGGTCGCACCTGCTTCCGCGAAGTTCTGGACTTGCTGTTTATCGCCGCAGGCCAGATAGACGAGGGGTTTCCGAGCTTTGGGGGACCCGAACATGGACCATGCATGGTCGAGAGCGTCGAGGTCAACTGCCAGTTGGTGCTCGGGGGAGGACCAGATGGTGTCGTTTTCGGCGCGGAAATGGACACCATAGTAGGGACGCTCAATGAGAGAGAGTAACTCGTTTACAATGACTCGAGAATTCTCCTTGAACCGCATGAGATAACCAATCTCGTTCCAGAGACGTAGGTCATTTCCTGTTGGATCATCCGTAATTCGATAAACAAGGAACATGGCGTGGATGGCAACCACAGTAATCCCATTTGGGTTTTCCGGAGCTGGTGCTTTCGCAGCCGCCTCCCGAAGCTCTGTAATTTTGTCGTCGAAGAATGGCTTGAAGCGACGCCCAGGCCAGAAGTAGGAAACGAACTGTCGATACCCAGGCGCGGAAGCTAAATCGATATCCCAATGATACTTCACCGGTACCTCCTTATCGAGTTGTGTCGGACGAACAATTTTCATCTGTGGACATGCTCGTCCCAAATTCTCAATAAGATGTTCGGCATCAAACCACTCCCCATAATCGTGATAAGCCTCCTCATTCATGAAATTGAAGTTCAGCAAATCGGTTGAATCCCGGAGTGGCATGCTAGGAAGAACAAGACTCGATCCCGCATCCAGAGCCATCTTGAAGCAGGTTTTCAGCTGGGACATGATGCTCGTGAGGCCCGCGGACATGCCACCGCATTTCAAATACACGATATCCTCCTCTTTCTCCGGCCATTGTGTCCGTTCGCAGACGCGCGCAATGGCGGGGAATTCATAAGGTGTTGGTTTCTCGAGGGAAAAGGCTTGGTGGAAGTACTCGAGAGCTTCGACGGGGAGTTCGTTGGGAGGACCGGGCTTCGTCCCATGAGAAACTGGGCGGGAGGTAGTCAGATGTAGGGCGGAACTGGTCGCGAAGCCGAGGTTGCGACTAGCCAGGGCGAAGAGGATTAAGAGGACGACGAAGGTGCTCGTGAGCAGGACGTTTCTTCGAAGGAGAGACATGGCATTGGGATGGGAAACATGAGAAAGGGATGGAGGAGAAGATCAGGAAGAAAATAGGAAGGAAAATAAGATCATCGAGAATACGGGGTATTGGGGGGGGGGGGGGGGAAAGGGGGGGTGATAACGAGGTGACGCGCTTGGCAATATTCTGTTCCACCAACAATAACCATTGTCAGCTCGGAGAGGCTACCCAAAAGGTTAAAAGTAATCTTCCCGGCGGCAGCTCATCTGCTTTGGAAGCTAGTGGCTGACCAGCTTCCAACCTCTTAGTGCAGCAGTAGTTGGAAGGTGTACAAGTACAGAAAAAGGGGAAACGACAGGAAGAAAGATGTAAATATACAGATGAATTAAGAATGGAAATTGATCTCTGCTAGTTGTCCCCTGTCTGTTTAAGTTTCATGGTTGGGGGTTTGTTAGTGTGGCTTACTCATCTTGGCGTAACTCAAAGGTTTTTCATAGAGTATAATATTAAAGTATTTATAGCTAATAATCGTATCATATATACTATCCCCCCCCCTGAATAAAATGTAGAGTGCATAGACATTTAGTATGGCACAGCGGCCGTGCGCTTATATTTTATTTAGGGGGGGGATAGTATTAAATTATACTAAACGAAAGTCAATAGTTTCACTAATCAAAGTATATTCAAGATTATCACTTAAAATAATTTACCTCTTAATATTTAGATTATAGTTTCTACTAGATAATATTAAGTTTAAGAGTATAATACTTGTTTTTATAAAGTCAAGTTTAATCTTCTAAGTATACAATAAAGTTGCTAGTACTTACTTTTACTTACTTTTAAAAATCACTATAAAAACAACCGAAGCTCTCTTTTCTTGTCAGGCGGTCCACTTGGCTTTATCACGACATGACTAAGCTTATCAATTGCTGCTCTTCCACTAGTTATAAGAAGTCAAGTTAAATAGAAGAAGATCTTGCGTTAGAGACACGCGTACGGAGTACTATTACCGACGTCGTACTCATACCCAGCTCAACTTCCCAAGCTCCACTGTCGCTAGAAGCGTCCCTCCGTCGTCTCTCGGCGCGCAGACATCCCCCTCCATCGCGTTGCGTAACTTGCGTTGCGTTGCCTTTAATTCTTTTCTTAGGACCCAGAGGAAGGAAGCAGTTGATCGCCAACCCTTAAATTTATGACTCTCCGCTCTCTCACTCACGGCGCAAGCTCGTTTAGGCCTGTCGCACTGAGGCTGAATTTGAGAACACATCAGTCGCAGCGATCCTGCCATCAACACAACTCGGCTGTGTTGTTTCATACCTGTACAAAAGATCACATCTATCCTCGTCCACAACCAAAATTACAATCTTTTTCCAATCGCAATTCCTTCCCTCGACTCTATCCAATGGCTGCCGTCACCAAGTCCGAAACCCGCGCGCGTGCCCATTCGCATCACCACCATCATGACAATTCCTATCTGGTGTCCAAAAACAAGCAAGATCCAGGAGTGCGGATAACGCGATATGGCCTCTACACCAACCTCGCAATGGCCGTCGCCAAGGGCGTGGGAGGATACGCCTTCAATTCCCAAGCAATGGTTGCCGACGCATGGCATAGTCTCACAGATCTGGCCAGCGACATCCTCACATTAGCAACAGTTTCCTGGAGTTTGAAGCCACCAACCACCATATTTCCAACTGGATTTGGAAAGATAGAGAGCTTGGGGTCTTTAGGTGTCAGTGGCATGCTGTTATTTGGAGGATGCTTCATGTGTTTTAACAGCTGCGAGATTCTATATGCGCATTTCTTCCTCGATGCCCACGCTGCCGCCGAAGCAGCAGCCCATTCGCATGGACATAGTCATGGATCCGACGCGCCTAGTCTTCACGCTGCCTGGTTAGCTCTAGGAACCATTCTGGTAAAAGAATGGTTGTATCAAGCTAGTGAGTTACTCTTCTCCTTGGACTATTGCGTAGCAAAGCTAACAGTCCCTAGCTATGAAAATCGCGAAAGAACGAAAATCCTCAGTCCTTGCCTCAAACGCGATCCACCACAGAATCGATTCTCTTACTGGCGTTGTAACACTATTTGCCATTCTCGGCGCGAATTTCCTAAACGAAGCTGCTTGGTTAGATCCTGTTGGAGGACTCTTCATCTCTCTGATGGTTATCAAGGGAGGATGGGGAAACACCGTCGAGGCACTATACGAATTGGCAGATAAGGGAATTGACGAGGACACAAAAAACTCGATAACCCGAGCAGCAGAAAAAGGATTGGCAGGCTTGAGTTCAGCATCCGAGACAGAATTACGTGGGGTTGAGGGTGTCAAATCCGGACAGAACTATCTCGTGGATTTACAAATCGGGGTACCTAGATCATGGAACGTCCAACAATCTGGAGAGGTGGAGGAGAGCATCCGGGAGACTGTAGGTTCGAAAGTCCGTGGTGTCCGAAGAGTGAAGGTCCGTTTCGTTCCAAAAGAGGATGCTTCTGCTTCTCTATTTGATGAATTCATCAGTGGAGATGTGGAAGTGAGACCAGAAGAGCACGATCACGAGCACGAGCACGATCACAACCATGACCATGACCATGATCATAAGAAGGGCCAATAGAGTGGAAGTTGTAGATATCAGGTGTTCAAAACATTTTCGACTGGCGTGGGGTGGGATGGCGTTTTCAAGGCACAGAGCTTGGTGCTTGGTGGCAGCGGGTTGCACATATTTTGATCAGAGATCGCGTCGCATAAAAAATCCGCATTTTAGCATGTTAAGGGAGGGGGATCTTTGGGGTTTGGGTTGGATTATTGAAAGACGCCGTGTTACAATACCAATTTTATATGTCTGTATTATCATATGCTTCACTTATCTGCCCCTCTTTTCTACTTCACCTCTATTCGCGCGGATATATTTCAACAGTTCTCGAACGGGCTGAGGAGCGCCATAGCGGGTCTCTTGTCACATTTAGCCTGAATGAATTATTTCTGGTGCTGATTTAGCGTCCTTTGGAATAAATTCAATCTGCAGGTGCTTTCCCCTCTCGCAGCGGGACAAGTTCCGGTGCAGACTCGGTTTATCAAGTCCTGGTTTTTATTTAGAACCCCGACTTGCGGCTCTTATCTAATCGCAAAACGACGCCAGGGGTCTTGGAAAGGTGGAAAGGCTTCATTGCATCCAACACACACTCGCCAGCACCCGACTGTTAGGTACAGTGCTCTCACCTACATCCAATATGGCTCCAGAAAACCGTTCCGAGATTGCACCACCTAATCCGAATACCTCCAACGTCCCTATAACCGGACCTCACCCTTCATACATCCAGGTCGCAAAGCCCTACCTGTTCCAGCAGCAGCTCCAAAGTCTATTGGTAGCCTTGGGCGCGAATCCTACTCGGGAGGATAACTTCAGATTACAAGGCGTACAATGGATCAATGAGGTCCGGATAGCCTTGCAGCTGTTAGTATCTTCGCCTATGGCCCTCTTGTTTATTGCTGATTCAAAAAAGCCCAGTCCGGACATTCTGTACTGCCTGCGTTTACTTTCACAAGTTTCGCCTGGCGCATAAAGACACGGAATATCAATTTCATGATGCCGCGGCGGCTGCTTTACTTACGGCATGCAAAATCGAAGATACCTTGAAAAAGTCGAGAGAAATACTATGTGCGGCGCATAATGTCAAGGTTTCAATCAATGAACATCTGAGTCCGGATGATCCTGTATGTATAGCCCTCTTCTGGAGGGGTATAAACTAACAATAGCTGACAGGCATTCGAAAACCCTTCGAAAATAGTTATAGGCCTCGAACGGCTTATGCTAGAAGCCTCCGGATTCGATTTCCGTGTACGATTCCCTCACAAACACATCATCAAACTCGCAAAGGAGGCCAAGATCAATAAGGAAGTCGCAAAGGTTGCTTACAATATCATGCTGGATCTATACCGGACATTTGCTCCATTAAAACAAAGTTGCGCTGCGATGTCATTTGCTTGCATCGAACTTGCTACTACACTGCTGGAGACACAAGAGAAAAACATTCGCGGCGAGCGAGCGCCTTCCTACCGAAAGTGGCATACCAAAAGAGCGGAGGTTATGGAAACAACGTTGGATTTGCTTGAGCATTATACCCACTTCCAGAAATCTTCTGCGGTTGGAATGGCATATCCGATCGAGAAGTTCATCAATATTCGAATACTGGTCAATCAGGAGTTGGAGAAGGAATATACCATCGATCGTTTCACAGAACACCACGAAATCCCGAAAACAAATGGGATCAAATCAAATATCAAAACACCCAAAACGCCAATCACTCCAGCTAGTCCGTCCGATTTACGACTCAATGGCAAAGATGTTGCTTCTCCGGCAACCCTTAGTCCTCGTTCTTCCGGATCGGGTCGTAAGGGCATGGGTTATCGCGGGCAGGAAGGAACTATTCGCTTTATGCTAGATCCTGAAAAGGCAAAGCGAGAGCGTGATACGGTTGCCGAGTACTTCAAAATAGAGTATGAGGAATATGAAATCGAGGTGGAGGAGCAGATCAAGCCGGAAAGACAAGACCATAGAGGGAATTTTCAGCGAGATCACAGGAATGGTTATCAGGGACACAACGATCGATATAATAACAATTACAAAAGAGTTCGTAGGTGAACTGGGTGAGGGGTTGATTTTACGGCGTTGTTTGGTAGGGGTTGGGGGATATAGCATGGCGTACAAAATTTGGGGAAAGTTTCAACTGTACGAGTTCGTCTCCTGATAAAATTCATTCGTGATCCTGGTCAGTTTTCACTAAAATCGACACACCTTTACCTAGACTTCGCCACAGCCGCTCCCTAACCCTTGGAAATGTTGATGCAGTATGCTTGTATGCTGCAGGTTCTTTCGCTTCACGCCATGGTTTGGGAGTGATTGCCGGTACCTATTTACGTAGAGAGCGTGGGGGACACCCAACCTGAAGTTACACCATGGAAATTCTGAAATCGTTTCTCAACAAAATACTACAGTTAATGAAGTTCACGATGTTCTAGATTTATGCTTAGTTAATGACTTCCCCTCCTTTACCTGCTCGTATTCAGATTGTGGGATTTCCAATATTGGCAGCGCGGGGTTCCGGTCTCCGGGAAAAAGATGTTTTTGGGGCGAAGCTACCAATTGTAACCAGGAAAAAGCACGTTACTAAACCTTTTCATTTTTGTTAAAGGCACGAGACGTAACTCGCTTCTTCCCGGTCACCCCGATCGAGGTGATCAAGTCTCTCAAGTACTACTTCTCTGGGTTAGACCGTGGGGATTTTGGGGATATGTCCCTCTTGTGGCGTTGTCTGTGCAGGGTGCAGACCGCTGTCTGCCAGAGGCAGAGCAAAGCTGTCATAAGATATTGCCGGCGACGTCAACCTGGAAAAGAGAAAGAAAAAAAAGTATTCACTACTCTACTCCTTACTTTGATACAACTTCGTGTCTGCCTCCTTAAAAATAGTACACTTTTATTGGGGATAACCTTGGATTACCGTCCAACATGTCAACCTCTGATGGACCGTTGTATCTTGGATTCGACCTCTCTACTCAACAATTAAAAGGTGAGTGGGTACGAGGAGAGCTCCATCTCACCGCCCTGGTTCTGGTTCACTGACACCAGTTTTAATAGCAATTGTCATCACATCGCAGTTGAAAGTCCTCTACGAAGCCAAAGTCGATTTCGACGCCGACCTCGGTAAGTATGGAATTAAAAAAGGAGTCTTCGTCAACGAGGTCGAGCATGAAGTCAACGCTCCCGTCGCCATGTGGTTAGAAGCCGTTGATCTCGTCCTTCAACGACTCGAGAAAAAAGACACCCCTTTTCATCGGATCAAGGGAATTTCTGGAGCGGGGCAGCAACATGGAAGTGTTTACTGGAGTGCAAGTGGAGAGAGCCTTTTGAGTAACCTCGATCCGCGTGCGACTCTGGTCGATGAGTTGGCAGAAAACGCATTTTCCCATGCTCTGTCTCCTAATTGGCAAGATGCGAGTACGCAGAAGGAGTGCGATAGCTTTGATGCTGCGCTTGGCTCTCCTGATGAATTGGCGCAGGTGACGGGGAGTAAAGCTCACCATGTAAGTCCTCGGTCTAGGGAGTTCTTGTCCTCTTGTCCTGGTGTGTTGCACACCCTTCCAGTTTGGATATCAGCTGATCAATGTTTGTGGTACGTAGCGCTTTACTGGTCCGCAAATCATGCGTTTCCGTAAAAAGCATCCGGGGGTTTATGGTGCGACTGCACGCATTAGTCTTGTATCGTCGTTCCTGGCCTCCGTGTTCTTGGGTCGGATTGCCGAGTTCGATATAAGCGATGTATGTGGTATGAACCTTTGGGATATCAATGCCGGAGCTTGGTCCGAACCCCTTCTCGCTCTTGCAGCAGGACAAGATGGCCTCCAAGAACTCAAGCAAAAACTCGGAAATGTTCGCGAAGACGGAGGCGGAAGTCTTGGAAACATCTCCCCCTATTTCGTCTCGAGGTATAACTTTGCACCCGACTGCGGCATAGCCCCTTTCACAGGCGACAATCCAGCAACCATCCTCTCCCTCCCCCTCCGCCCCCTGGACGCTATTGTCTCCCTCGGAACCTCAACCACATTCCTAATGTCCACCCCAAAATACCGTCCCGACCCCTCCTATCACTTCTTCAACCACCCTACTACCGCGGGCCTATACATGTTCATGCTCTGCTACAAAAACGGCGGCCTAGCACGAGAAAAAATCCGAGACACCCTTCCAAAACCACCACCTTCATCTACAGACCCATGGTCCACATTCAATGAAACAGCTCTCTCTACACCACCACTGGGACAAAATACTGCCAACGATCCAGCGAAACTGGGTTTATATTTCCCACTCCCGGAAATCGTGCCAAATGTGAGAGCTGGAACATTCCGCTACACTTGTTCCTCAAACTCCAGCTCCCTCTCCCCATCCTCACCCTGGCCGATTGATTTCGACGCTAGAGCAATAATAGAATCGCAAATCCTCTCTCTCCGTCTCCGCTCCCACAACCTGGTCCACTCACCCGACGGAAAACTCCCGCCTCAACCGAGAAGGATCTATCTCGTCGGTGGAGGGAGCATGAATCCTGCTATTGCACGGATAGTAGGTGATGTTCTGGGTGGTGCGGAGGGAGTGTGGAAGTTGGATGTTGGTGGGAATGCGTGTGCGCTGGGCGGTGCTTATAAAGCTGTTTGGGCAATGGAGAGGGGCGTGGGAGAGAGTTTTGAGGAGTTGATTGGGGAACGGTGGAGGGAGTCAGAGGCCGTGGAGAAGATTGATGGGGGATATCGGGAGGGGACTTTTGGGAGGTATGGGGGGGTTTTGAAGGGGTTTGAGGAGATGGAGGGGGATGTTTTGAGGGGCGAGGCGAGGAATGCTGTGGATGTGTAAGATGTGATGAGGGGATGTGATTGAGGATGAGGAAGGTGAGTCGTGTTTTTTGGCATGAATTGAGTGTTTTGCTCTTGCTTGCGTTGAGCCCTTGGTTGCGCTTTCCCTTGCGAGAAGTTGTGATTATGAAGCGCAATTAATATCCCTTTTACATGGCTTGGCTTTTCCTATGTTGTTCACTCTCCCTCGTTCCTCTTTGATTCCGCTTCCCTGTAAGGTTTCTAAGCTTGCATTTTCAAGTTTCCGCAAAAACCTCTCATGAACTACACAGTCGTGCCCTCCCAATCAGCGTTTTAAATTTCCCATCCTATCCTATCCTAGAGGTTAGGATAGGATAGGCTAAGTAAATCGCTATTAACATATTTATTGAATAACAGGTAAATAAACTACTAAGAATAAGTATAGACCTTGTTCTAGTAGTAATTACATGTTTTTTATTTAGTATATAAGTCATTTCTAACTAAGGTTGCTTATTATATAAAAAATAGCGGAGTTTACCCAGGCTGAAGGAGAAGATCCACGTAGCGCCAAGAGGCTGGGAACTTTAAAGCGCTGCTCCCAATTCTTGGCTGAACAAGACACTATGAAACTCAATGTCAATCTCGCGAAGGGGTACACTCTCCTCATAGGTAGCTTGCCAGACTTTGAGCCGCAATTCAGCTGGTAATTCCATGAATCGAGGAAAGCCCTTCTTGGTAGGCTTATCTTTGGTAGGAGACTTGTTGGTAGTAGACTTCTATTGAAAAGGGGACCGCTTGTTGGCACGCATGGTGTGGGTTGAGTTGGTGTTTGTAGAGAGGATGTAAGTAAAGTATTGCCGTATATATCTTATGAGGTTGGAGTGATGATTAAAGGATGAGAATAATGTGCGTGGTGTGAATGATGTGAACAATGTGGGTAAATTGCAGTAATTATAACTTGTACTATATTCATTTGTTTTAAACAAATTGTTTAAAATATTTCGTTGTTGGGGTCCGAAGGGTGGGTAGAAGGGGGGTATGAATAATGTATTGAATAGTTACAGAAAAAACAGCGAATGAGCAATGAATTGTCATGAATATCCGCAATTTCTTTCCACTTTGTTATTATTAAAGTACCTCATTTTACAGTGATCACGTGTAAAATTGCGAATAATTGATTGGTTGCTCGTTGCAGTGACGTTGTTGCCTTTTGATACTTCTGATTCTTCTGTGAGCGTAAGAGGGTTGAAAATATGAAAAACCGACGTTTGGGTGGAACTGGAGGGTGGTTTTGGGTAGAGTTACTTAGACGCCCGAGCTCGCTTAGCTTCTAAGATTGTACCATAGACTTAGTGAAATACTAAGCGTCTGTAGCGAGGGCTACAGAGGAATGTTTCTCCTGATTCTGCTTGTGCAACGTCGTGCTTTTCGGGAGTCTTTCTGATAAGCAATATTCTTAAAGAGGTAAATTGTCTCAGCTCCCCCACAGTACCTCGATACTCAACAGAGTCTAGCAGACTCCCTAGAAGCAAATTGTCTACTTCCACGCATAGAAAGGTGCTCGAAACCTTTTGACTGACGATTCAAAATAAGTGCGAGTGTAAGACTTTGGATAACTCAAGGATGGGTTCCCTCACCTCTTCCAATATACAAACATTCAAGTACAGTAAGAGTTTGACCGTCCGAGAAATACTCCTTTTTGAAATAATAAAATAAACTTTACATTAGGTTCCACTCCGAATAAAAATGTGCTCAAATTGCGCATTTTCAAGGCTCTGATGCCAGGAGGGAACCAAATACACCCGAAGAAGTAACATCCACTACTCCGAACTACCATAATCTTTCTTACATATGGGGTCTTCTTGAACTATCGTACACCATTAACATCAACGATTCCCTTTTCAAGGTCGGAATATCCCTCTTCGAAGGATCGATACAGCTCTGATCACACATTGACCTCTCGACTTGGATTGATGCTATTTGCATTGCTCAAAACAATGCGGTGGAAAAAGATCCCTAGCTGGGAAATATGTATGGAATATATAGTCATGCTATAAAAACGATTATCTTGCTCGAAAATGGGAAACAAACTGCCGAAGGACCATTTGCGAGGATTGGAAAAGATGCAATCAAAGCAGGAATATAGGACCTCGGAGAGCCCAATTTCATAGCATGGCTAGCCTGTGGGTATCCAGAGAGAGCCAGAATTAAGATCCGCTTAGAAAGTCTCATGAAGGCAACTGGAAGATTTGAGCGCTTTATTTGATTTGTCTCATGAGGAATGGCTGGGTATAGATATTGCAAGAACTTTCTGTGGCAATGAATGACGAATTCATGTATGGCCATTCCACAATAGCAGGAGATGCCTTCATTGCTGGGTATTTCTTTATCAACACCTGGATGGGAATTGATTTGAGCCCATCAGCTCAAGCAGGGACGCTATTATGGATGATTTTTCCATTGATACGTATGTGGTGGCGGAACAGTCTACCAGTCGTTAAAACCCCTTTTCCATCGTCTTCTTGGGAAAGATTGGAAAGGAGATGGGTCATCACTAGCTATGAACTCACGTGCTGCTACAACACAAGGAATACAACAGAGGCGCCAAAAGGGAATGACAGTAAATGGGCATTTGAATCGTGCCTTTACCCTGACTTCTCATCAGATGTTGCAATTGGTGCAGCCATGGAACAAGATCGAATATATGGAACTCTTGGTCTTGCAGGCAACAAAAGAGACTTGGATATTCAATACGATTATCGTGCGCGAGACAACCTTCCAGGAATTGTGCACCGTATCAACAGGCATTTGGACATACACATGTTAAGTCGTGCTGAGTTTAGGAGAGAATGCCCATAGGTAAGGTCAGACGAACAGGGACGCGACTTTAACCTCTTGGGTTCCACACTAGAGTAAACATGCCATGGGGATGTGAGAGAGAAGATGCTCTATTCAGTGACGGCGGGCGCACTTATATTTCATACCACCAAAGCGAACACGACTTCAATGTTCTGACTATTGAAACAAGATTTGTGGAAATAGCGACGGAGGTTGGTACAGTGTGGAACCCATAATGGGAAAGCTCTTTCGACTACCTGAGGGCCCGATAGGGCCTTCTTTCATGAACTAGAGACCTTTCTTGCGAGAAGTGGGGATCGGTAGAATACACAGCAGCTCGAAGAAGCATAAAGGCGTATCCAAGTCGGTGACCAGGAATTCGATCCATTTGGTATGGCCGAGCAAGCTACGCATAATTCTTCTGTAGGGTAGGAGAATTTGAAGTCGTATGCAGTTTTGGAGGCTCCAAATTTACCTTTGACTGGAATTGGAATCCTATGAAGGACAGGCATGATTCGAAGCCCTTTCTGTCTGATATAGGAGCGTGGGGCTTTCTCCTGGAGCTTGTCAACATGAAGATGAAGTTCATGTCGTTCCCAGGTTATATGTACCGATAGTGGTGAGAAGGTTCGATGGCGATGGCGGGTTTTATTCGCTTGTTGGGGAGGCATTTGCATATGGAATTATGGATGGTGAAAAAAAGTTCCCCCAACAATATTACAAGATTGCTTTGAAACACCATGGCTAGTCTCGGATGAAGGAGGTCTTTTAGGGACTTCTCGTCGTACATGGGTCAAATGGACCTTTAGAGAGCCATGAGATATACCGGAAAGAAAGAAAGAATTGCTGGAGGAGAAGTTTTGTGGTGTTTTACTCCATATTTTCTCGCTTGCAGTAACGAGCCTGTAGGGGTGGGCGATTACAATTAGCTTTGCGTAATCGTAAGTTACTTATTTGATATTTACTTTGCACGTAACGAGAACTTGACTAAGGTCCTAAAAACAGATAGTTAAGTACAGAAACTACTTTTGCTAGAAAGAAAAAGTAACTATTTTCATAGTTAAGAGCTAGGTTTTTTGAAGAAAAAAAAAACTTTAGATAACCTATAAAAATCTAAAAAGATCAGACGAAAAAGCTCTCTTGAAATATAGCTTCCAAGTAAGAGACACTACGCTTTACAAAAGGAAGTAAAGACGAGTATCACAAAATCATTACGTTACGAAAAAGTGCATCCCTATAACGAGGGCGCTGTTTCTTCCAGGATTGGTGGGGACTGACGTCACTGAAATACCCCGCCACAACATCATTTCTCGAATTCCAGAGGAACAAATCAAGAAACTCTACTTTTTGAATAATTACGCAAACAAAGGAAATTTTTTTTACCAAAGAACCCTCCGTTTGACGTTGCGATTCCCCAAATCGGAAGAACGATCAAAACAGCCACTATGTCCCAACCCAAACCCAAACCCAAACCCAAACCCGAAGAGCTAGAAGCTCTGGAGCCAAAACATGAAGAAGACTCATCCCCCGAACTCGATTCCGAGAATCCCGATCCCGAAAAGGCAAAGGAAATGTCTCCAAGTCGAAAAGAAAAAATCCTCGCACAAGCTGCAGAATGCATCAAGAAAGGAGAAGAAGCGAAAGAAGCAGCGAAACTTGCCCGAGAGCATGCCGAGCGGACGAGTGATCCCAAAGAGAAGCAGAAGGCCTTGGAAGAAGCTGTGAAGGAAGAAAAAATCGCAAAGGGGGCTTTAAAAGCTGCAGGGCGATTACAAAGTGGTTTATGGCAGGGAGGCGCGGTTGGTGCTGGAATAGGCGCGGGGATCGGAACTGGAGTTGGGACCGTGGTGGGAACCATTGTTGGAGGTGTTACTTCGATTCCTACTACTGGATTGGGGTTGTTGGTCGGAACAGCGGCGGGGGCAGCACATGGTCCTTGGTTCAAAATCGGGAATGGGGAGGTGAAGGAGGGAAAGGATTGCACAACAGAAGAGATAGAAAACGCAGAGGAGGTAGAAGTAAAGGAATAGTCGATTCTCAGATCAAAAGCTCTCAGATGTGATTTTTGGAAAAGAACCGAATTAGTTGAGCGCTTTTATCTCCCTCCTCATTCTCCCTTTTCTTGCCCTGTACTTGCTTTCTTCTTTCAAGTAATCGACGACCAGATCGCAAACTATAAGAGTCAAGGTGATCGGAAAACAACAAAACCCCAAGCAAGCTATAAGTAAGATTCCCTCAGGAGCATGATGAACACATATTCTTTTCCGAGGTTATCTGGTGTCGGCGTTGTTATCGCAGATCCCTTTTCTTCTGACAATATTGCACTTAAAACCTCTGAGTCCCGACACTCTTCCATCCTTAACCAATCCGCCTATTTAATTCCAGCCATTAACCCACGGAAGCTCTACAACGAACCTTTCTCGTGACTGGAAACCTTGAAGAGGTTTCAAAACCCTCATCTCATCCAGATCGTACTTTGAATTTCTGAAAAGTCGTATTCGTAACTATTGTAAGTGAAGGTTAAGAGAAGTTGTATTAGTATTCAATATTATAAGATAGAAATTTAGATATTAATTACTTTAAAGAGGAGAACTATCTACTATACGTAGGAGGAAGTATAAATACCCTATGAGTAAGCTAACTCTAATCTGGTTAGTTATTATGAGAGTAAATAATTAATACAACAACAGTAACTCTCGCAATCCTTTCAAATTTCTCAATATCTCACAAGACTCTATCGCTCTCTTTTCGTATTTGTGGAGTCGTTCCAAGACAATTCTCAGGGGTTTAGGCTTGTAGTTGGACTTCACGGAAACCCGTATGCCGAAATTCGCACGAAATCAGTCACCTTAGGCAAACGACCTTATATCCTCGAAGCCTCATACATCGATGCGGAGCGCGGCCCGCTACACTCGCAACTTTATTTAACCAGCAATGCTAAAGGGTGATTCTCGTGTATTCTGTGACATATTCTGTGACAGACCGCAATTCGTTTGATTCTATAAGTCAACTGTGGAAAGAGCTTAATCTTTTTACATATGACGAAAATCTCAAATACCACCGTTTGCGAGGGGGGTCATTTGTTACGGTGGGGCTGAATGCACTTCCCATTTTAATCTTGGGGAAATATAGCGAATTTGGAAAAGAAAAGAGTGGTGACAGCTGAAGAAGGGAAGGCTTTAGCGAGGAGATTGGGGGTAAAATGGGGTGAGTTTTCATCGACTGAAGGATGGGGAATTGAAGAACCTGTGAATGAACTTGTAAGAGATATTGACATTTGAGAGGCAGAGGAAAAACGGCAGGAAGCGGAAATAGCAAAGGCGGTCGAGGAAGCCAAGAAAAAGGCCAACCCGAAGAGGGGATGGAAGAGAGCACAAGAATTTTGGTGTTTCGAATAACTGATTCTCAATAAAGGCATCTCTGTCTCCTCCCCAAAGTCCCTTTTACGCCGACTCTGCAAACCGTTCTCGGGATCCATAGTTCAAATCTCTCATTATTTTGAAATAGACATGGTAGTAGTGCTCAGGGTATCATAACTGGAAAAATAAGTGCACATAATAACTTCAAAAACCTTGCTAGCGTTCGGAAGAGATAAGCCTGGCAGCGCTTCATCAGAAGGAAGATTGGTATCGAATGCCCACTTTGTCCTCGACAATCGCCGAAGCACCTATAACGCCAAATTTAATGACTGGGGTCTCAACCTATTCACAATTCAGTCTACAATCTCAAAATGGGAAGCAACAATACCTTCAAGAGCCAACTCCAGCAACCGGTTCCCAACTCTCATAATCCCAGGTCTGATCTTTAATGTCGTTCAGATGTTTCGCCACCATCTTCGCATCCTCCTCGACGAACATATCCAACGGCTTTTCATCAATCTTCTCCAGCTTCGTTTTCTCACCCCCAATCCATTTGAAAAATTGAATCTTCCTCCCGATAGCAATCGCTACATGCGCCGCTGGGGGTCCTTGTTCTGTAGCCGAATGGGGAAGATTCAACATATAAGGAACTAGCTCTTCATTCTCACATTTCCAATTCTCCGGTGTGTCTGAAGAAGGAGGTTTACAGACCAGAACTAGGATTTCTTTTTGGACGAATTCTGACGGGTCATCGGCACCACATAATGCTCTCCGGACGCCGAATACTTCCGCTGAGGGGATTTGCGAGTTTGCTGAATTGGGTATTTTGAAATAAGTCGCGAAGCCTTCGGACATGGGGAAGAACCCGGGAACAATTGAATGCCAGAGCCTGAGGACGGGGGCCTGATTTGGGCTGCGGTCAAGGGCTGAGAGCAGAGCTCGGAGTCGGAGGTCGTTGTTCACGTCTATTGTTCTGTGAATTGGAGAGGTCATTTTAAGATTTTGTTTTTCCGTTGGTTTATGAAACTGGCTTGGAAAGATAATCTTTGGGAGGCGGTACAAAATACGTCACCGATTCATCTAGGAAACGATTTTTTGGGTATCACCTCGTTACGGTCACCAACACAAACACTGCGGCCACCACACCAAAGCTTAGACTTGCATTTACGTAAGTCTAATATAACTTAAACTTACCCTAACTATTATGAACCACAACGCTTTTTTATTTTAAAAAAGAGCAAAGGACCACAATCTACACAGTTTACAAATATACTACAACAGTTAATAAAAATAAAAGGGTATTATGTTAAGAAGTTATAATACTCCCTCAAAAGTAGTAAGTGCGCCCCAACAAATAATTATGGCTGTACTTGGCTGCACACTTGTTCGCTACGGTGAACTGATGCCCAAAGAATCGATTCCATTTAAACGTGACCTCATCCTTGGAACACTCCCGGTCAGATGTAGAAGAACTTCAACATTAAAGACTTTGACAGACACTCTCCGGCCTCAGCATTACCATAGAGTTCGTTACGCTAACACTCTTCATGAACACTTCACGGGATTGAGGAGCCTCATCACATGATCATTCCTCCTCGGCTAAGAAAGTCCCCTTTCTTGTCCTCAAGCTAATACACTCCATTTTTTTCATTCATGTTAGACATGTTTCCTAGGATTTGTCACGTATTGCTATAGTAATTACTAGGGTTCGCTTTCGTTAAGAACCTCCCGTGCAACCAGTAAGCAACCAAGAAACAATCGCCCTTCTCTAAAAAAAAAGCTCTTTTCATTTACCATGCATCCAATCATAAATCATTAGTAATTCCCCACGCACTTTTCCCACTCTTCTTGTTGGTCTCCACTGCCATATGACCTCCTAACTCCAACTACATAACCAATTGCATGTGATTTTTCCACCAACCACATCAGGCAAAATAGTACAAATACGCTTCTAACATATCAAAAATCCCACAGAATCACACATTCCAACTCTCAAATAATAAGCTTGTCTTCTCAAGGTTGTCTTTTCCATTTCTCCTTCTCCATTTTCTCTGTCCAGGTGAGCTGTTCGTCTCGTGTTTCGGCTTGCCAGTTGAGAAGTTGTGAGGAGACGGTACGGCGATGCTGGTTTCCAAAAACGCTACTTGACAGGATAGATTAGTAACAGAAACGTATAAAAAAGATATTGAAAGTGGGGAAGATAGGAAACTGACTTTTGGTATGAAGACTGACTGGCAGTTGA
The DNA here is from genome assembly GCA_001414345.1 of Hymenoscyphus infarciens. Lineage (NCBI taxonomy): Eukaryota > Fungi > Ascomycota > Leotiomycetes > Helotiales > Helotiaceae > Hymenoscyphus > Hymenoscyphus infarciens. The sequence goes on along the minus strand of LLCB01000056.1, from coordinate 145,287 downwards.
AGAGTAAGATGCTGTTCGCGAATTGGAAGAACTTGGATCAGCTCGCTGCTCACTAATAGAAACTGTCAGTAAGTCGAGGTACCAAGAAGTAGCTTGGTGTGGTTTACGTATTGCTACCGCCCCTTTTCAAGGACTTATTTTTCGGTCCAGCCGTGTTGGACATGGTTCTCGGCATTTAGAAGAAGGATGGAGGGAGGATTTTCCTAGAATTCTCAGCACAGCTCGGCACTGTAGCTATTGACTGTCCCTTCAGTAGATCTCAGAGACCGCTTTGGAGAGAGTGTAGACAAAAAGGGGATTTGAGATAGGCAGAGAAAATAGGAGGAGGACGAAGAGAGGAAAAGAAAAGGCACAGCTTGCAGGAGGTAAAGTATCCAAATACTCTTCTCCTTCTGCCTCTGCTTCCACGTAATCTCCATAGCCCATCCAAGAAGCCCCAATCGGGGAACCTCTAGGAGATGGTACATGTAGCTGTGCCTTTCCGGGCGATCCAGTGGTCGACGACCTCGAATTCAATTCGCCCTCCAAATATAATCTTCTGGCTATCGATTCTTGAAACGAAACAGTGGAGAACAGGTACGAGACAGGGAAGCCAGCAACCAGGAATTAGAGAATTGCCCCTGTCTGGGGTTTTGTTTTACGAAGCCACAAATCAAAGATGCTGGATAGTCGGCCGCTGCATGCCTCTGACAGCTCCGAGCCACGAGGGGGCCATGCGACCTTCAGGGAGGATGTCGCACATTTTTAGCGTTACAGGATTAGAAAAGCCGGGGAGGCATAATATAAACATATTATGGGGACTGCTGGGGTAAGTGCACTCAGCTTTTCTTGGTGCTTGACGCACGCCGGCGTCACAACGTGGTAGGCACTTTTTGGCTAAACCCAGGAAGCCAAATTCAGAAGGCAACAACAATTTAAGGGCGAAGAATAATACAGTGAGGTACTCGAATGCTTGCATCACGGCAACGAAGTGCCCACAATTGGGTTCAAAACTGCTCCCAAGACATGGATAAAGAGCATTTTCACCACAGGATAAAATAACCGCAGAATTAAATGTAAGGCCGTTTTGGGAAATGACGAATTTAGAGATGACAACTTCGGTTCTCGTATTTCTTCACGCCTACGCGCCGGCAATGGAAGAGAGTGTGGTATCACAAATTCTCAAGAGGACAAAATGCCTCGTTTAAGCCTGGCAGAGCCAAAGGGCGTCCACTTGAGGCTCTCTCTTCTCTTACAAATGGCGGTCTTACCGCATACGGTTCGTGACCCCCGACGTTGCTCATCCGTCGGCCCGTTTAAGGCTGTGAACTTTGGCACGATCTACTTTCTCACTGCATACCTTTCCTATCACACACCACAAGCTACTCCGCTCCGTTGCAAGTACTTCATCGGTACTGGCGGTACACCATTACCCCTTTTCACATGTCTATGACATCCAAATGTCCAAGTACGGAACGCAGAGTCGTATCTGCCGGGTTTCAGCGCGTGGAATGGAGTTTTCTGTTTGGTTTGAATACCATAAATCGTCCGAAGGATCTGGAGTCTTGTATGGCAATGGGATTTCTCCGCAGTATTTCGTGCATGTTATCCGCCCAGACCCAACTTGATTGCCGCTTGGTTGTGCTGCACGAAATATCGTGGAGTCCACGTGTGTGAGTGCCGGCAGGACTTGAAGCCAAAAAGCGGAATTCACGAGTATACGCGAGTTTATCCTATGCAGACTAATATCACAACAATCCTTTCGGTGTGCCTTCGGTGTGGCCGATGAAGTGACTAAGTCCACGAAAGAAAGATAACCGTAAACCACTGGGAAAATATAGTACTTCCGGTCGTCTCCAGATTTTTCCCTTGTACGTGCTTTTTTGAGAGAAAGGAAACTTGAGGTTCGGAACTTGCAAATTCATATGCATTGCATGACGCCCCAAAATATTCCTTTGATCTCTTGGCTTTTATGGGCGGTCGAGATAAGTATTCTGTCTGGGATGGAATTGGTGGGACACGACCAATTTCAATGGGTCGGCAGGATTCCAAGGTCGTTCCAAAGGATATGCCAGCTTGTAGAGCCAAGGCAATCAATCGTAAGTATGCCAGAATGCAGACGAATTAACATTGAGCTCCAAAAATTCAGTACCGCAAAAATAATTGTTAGAAACTGATATATTAGTGACCACTCAACCCATGTATCAGTAGATGACGCACAACCGAGACACCATACCCAAATAAGTCATCTCTTCACACAAGGCTGAGCACGTGGTGGGGAACACATGCTACCAGGATAAATACGACCTTATCCATCAAGCACCCCTATTCCAGCCCCGTCTCAAAGTAAAAAGATACGCAACCAGAGGCAGATAGATACTGCAAGTCTTTTGAATCCCAGAAGCTGCAGTAGCTCTCTGCTTGGCTCCCAACACCCAACAGCTTTCTTAGCCACAGAAACAAAAGCACCAACAAGAAGCGATCGTTACAATAAAACCATGTGTAATGTGACAAATCCCAAATTGCAGAATTTGTAACAATCTAAAAGTTAATCTAGGCAAAGGAAGCAAGAACTCCGTTGCTGCATAGGTAGGGGAGTACATTCGAAGGTTATCTACATATGCAGTCATACCGTGTCCGACGTTAGACAACATATGAAGGTATGAAGGTACCATGAGAATGTTCGGTGTCCCCGAGAAATAATGTTGAAGTAGGTAGAAACGCAAATTAGAATGAAATTAATGAATTCTTGATACCTCACTTGAGGGGGCACGTCTTGGCGAATGAGATCGTCACACTGAGTTGGAGGACACACGTAAAGTACTTAATTTTTTGGGTTTCAATAACAGCAATAGAAACTAATAACACCAAACTCCATGCGTATTTGCAAGCATAGGAAGAAGCAATCGGTCCTCGAGCTTAAACGATCAAACCTGTAAAAAGACCAGTTAGTAAGAGTATCCAGAAGAGACAAGCAAGGGGTTTGTTCCCACTAACCAGTTTTCTAGTTCCTACAAGTTATTCGTTCCACCAACCATATGCACAGCTATTACAGAAAATGTGTTTCCGCACGAGTTTTCAGACCATAGATGAAAGTCTACTGAACGACTTCTGACTTAATACCTGAGGGAACCCCTAGAAGCGTGCGTAAGTCATTGCCAACTATGTAGGAAAACATCGGAATGATTTAGGAGCATCAGAGCCAAAGGAGATAGTGTGACAACGCATCACTCACACTTGTCTCGAGCATCCCATTTCTCATTGAAAAATCGCTCAAAAGCCTCGCATTCACCGAAAACTTGATCATCGGGTGTCCAGTACTCGTAACAATTCTGGAATATCAATCGTACATCGGCCTCGAATTGTGCAGCAGCGGTGTATATGTTTTGATCCATCTTGGCTTTGATAGTGTTCAGATCCATAGGTTGCTTAACGACGTCGAAATATTTGGGAGCATTGTCTCTAACTGGGTCAACCGGTTCCTTGAACGGGCCAACATAGCGAGTCCAAAAGCCAGGGCCAGAGAGCATGCGAGCAATGAGATCCCGGCAGTATGCAAGCTCGCGATCTGGATGCATTGGTTGACGGTTGTTCGACGGGGTTGGTGGGAGAGGCTTGGTGAATTTGAGGGTGTGAATCTTTCTTGGCGCTTCGGACTTCCGAGCTGCCTTCTTGACAGTTTTTACTTCGTGAACTCCGTCACCGTTGACGACCGAGTTTCTACCTTCAGACTTTCGAGCGCGTTTGGGAGCAGGTTGGCCGTAAGGGCTTTGGTATTGTGCTCCATCGACTACGTTAGGTTGTGGAAGGTACGGGGTTTTATTGGGGATATGAGTGGCTGGAGCAGTCTTTGGTGTAGCTGGTAGGTCGGACATCACAATGACAAGTTCCAAGAGAATTTCTTGTGGTAAAGATTTGGCAAATGCATTACGAACTTCGGGGGAAGCGCGCACTAGTGGGGGTTAGCAGAGCTCGAGTAAAAATGGCCAGAATGTAGTAAATAAACTCACTGTGTTCAGCAGCCCATTTGATAAGCAACTCTCTCAGGCCGCTGCCATCTTCGGTCTCTTTCCAGGCTTGCTTCAAAAGCTCAGCTCCAGGAATAGCACCAGTCAGTTGTCTTCTCTTTGCCATGATCTCAAGAACAACAGTACGCAAAGGGGCCACTCTCAACTCAGTCGCTAATTTCCAAATACCCATTAATTGAGGATATTCGGGTATGGGTAGTCCTCGATAAACATGACCTGTGAACATGAAGCGTTGAAAGTAACCGAAGATCTCCGCATCCGTGTCTGGTAGCTTAACGACAAGTTCAACTTTGGCCTCTCCTTGCTGACTGAATAGCTCGCGGTAGAAGGGAGAGTGGGCGCAAAGGAGGTCTTTTTGAATGCCAAAAGGGGTCTCGTCCTTGCCGACTAAAACAATGGCGAAGATAACATGAGGAAGGCTGTAAGTATCAGTGTTTATCGTGGGAGAGGAGAGTGATGCTGTAATGAAATATACGGATGACTTACTTCCAAAAAGAGGTCGTAGAAACATCAGCAGCCTCGACTGGCTCAACAGCCTCGACTGGCTCAACAGCCTCGACTGGCTCAGCAGCGGGTTCTACGCCTGTGGTTTTTTCGATGGTCTCCATTTTGTCGGGTTGGGGGATGGCGGGGTAGTTTCCTTCCAATCCAACGGGCCGAGGTATTCAACGCTTTTCTGGCGAAGCCGTGGAAATCTCGCGATAGATGAGCTCTATCACTGTACCTTGGAGTCAGCATATGAGGGTATTGATGTGCGGTTGGGAGAGCTGTCGGCAGACTCGTCATCGAGCAAATTGCGGATATTGCATCTTTTTCAGCACCACTCCGATCGAGTCGTCGATCGAGGATCTTATTGAAAAGGGCGATTTCTTTGAGATAGACCTCAAAGATGATCATCATATCTCGCGCTGCCGTCTGGAGCTTAAGAAATCGCCATGGTGACATGAAATGGCACATCTCCCAAACCCCGCGATGCGACACGATCGATATGAGGCCAAAACCATGTATCGATAGAAAGAAATGAGACATACCTTATTTCGTAGGATGCGAGCTTCCACGCCCCTGGATGGATGAGGGTCGTGGCGAAGATTGAGGTTGAGGTTGTGACGAGCTGTTGTATGCCAGTCCAGCTTTTTCGAGTGAGCCTGGCGTGTAAGCAAAGTTGAGTTGTGCATGCATGCATGCATGCATAACTTTATGCCTCCCCAAGCTTCAATGCAACCTCTACAGGGACGGAAAAAACGTCCGAATTTCCTCCCTCGAAAGATTGTTCTAAATTAGAAAGAAATCCACAATACTCTTGTTAAAAAAGAAGTAACCTTGTTATATTATTAATTAGGCATTAGGGATTTATTCTAGATTTTTTTAGTATTTTTCTGAGATCAGTTAGAGATACTATTGTAGTAATAGTAGTGTTCTGCGTAGGGGGAAATTCGGACGTTTTTTCCGTCCCCTCTGAACTCAACACCTCAACCACCCCTCATATATATATAGTATCATGGAAAGGAAAGGCCAACATACTACAATATCCTGTGAGCAAATGCTCATCTGTGGGCTTTATTTGTTCCTTATGTACCATCACATCGCCAGTCCCCTCATTGTTCATTCCAAGGCTTTGCTAACGTTAACCCCAGCTTCCAGGAGATCTCCCGTAATCCTCGCGACTCCACACAACAGAAACCACCTACTTCGTACGAGATATGATATCACATCGAAAAACCTATCGATCCAAGAGCCACTACTCTATCAACCGATGGATCATATCCAGCCCCTCAGCCTCCCATTTCTCACACCGGGCTGTTGACCATCCCTCCTTGGCTTTATCGATATTGACCGAACCCTCGTTCTTGATAACCTTGGCCATGATGTCGCTTGCTTTGGCCAGTGAGACACCGCATCTCCTCAATTGTTTGCAATATCTTGAGTGGTATTCAGTGTCATCTGCAAGCTTGCCAGAGATTTTCTCTGCCTCCGGATGCAACACAAAGATATACTGTGGAACTCCCAATAAGAGCCAGTCTTCAGACCAGGTTTTCATCAAGTTCTTATATTGAAATATGTATCCTTCATTCTCGCAATGAAGCTCTGGTGTATGCGGGAGAGCAGACGCGCGCAACTTTGTTGCATGGCGTGGTAATCGAAATTGATGTCGACGCAATTGAAGGATAGGAGAACTGAGATGAGCTCCAGCATATTTACCGCAGTACCTGGTTTACCGAACTTGTCTATGTTGATGGTGGCCTTGGGAATGTGATCTTGGAGGGCAGCAACAACCTTGGAGTATTCGATTTTTGGCCGCGGGAGGAGACCTAACGGGCTTATCAACGTCGAAGAAAATTGCGTGAACCGGGGGAATTTCACGGAGGTTTCTATCCAAGTCCTCCTTTCTTCTCTTCATTCGCTTGACTCGCTCCCAGAAGTCTCGAGGTGTTGTTGGTCGCTTGCCTCTAAAAGCCTCCGGGACTCCAAAACGCGAGGTTGACACCTCCTCTAGGGTCTTTAAACCAAGCCAGGAGTCGTCCTTCAACCGCAAAAAAACGTCGTTCTCTGATCCTCGCCAAGGGGTATTGTCATTGCGTACTATTGGACGAGTCTGAAATATATTCTCGGCTGTGTGCTTCTCGATCAAGTATTCCATATCTTGCCATTTTGTCTTCAACAAGTTCGATTGTCTTGCAGCGTTGTAAAGGTGAGCCGCTGCAAGGATAGAATCGTAAAAGTTTGAGCACACAATGGCATTAAAACGAACATTGATCTTGAACCAGTAATCGTGGGTTCCGCAAAGCAATGGGTGGATTTGATATAACAAGTTGTCCTTCATGTAGTTTTTCAAGAGTCTTTTCTGCGTGTCTGGTGGTAGCTTGTTTTTCAGCTCTGATACAGCTTTTTTAATGGGATCCTTATCTATATATTCCGAAACTAAGTCGATCCATCTTGGAACTATCTTAATATTGGTGAGTTCCAACTTTGGATCGTTGATTCGCCGAAGCTCTGCAGTCGAATTTTGCCACAAGTATGAACTTGCAATGATTCTGACTCGTTGTCCAGTCGCGGTGAGCTCTCATGAGGCTTTCGAAAGGTCCGATTGCGTAATGTGGAAAATATCCAGATAAGTCTGCGTAGCGAAAACGAGCTCAAGTGGAGCCTTTCCAGAACATGCATGTTTTTCATGGATGAAGATTCTCCCGAGGCCATCTTGAGCCGGGAAAATGAGTTGTAATCGAAGACCTGTATTGCGGATCAGCCATAAGCGCTGGATGCTCTTTTCATCCTGCGTGTATCGCGCATGGATATTATCCGCTCCTTCATCAGGAGCCACGGCGAGGTCGGATTCATCCATCCAGTCAAGCTCCCATAACTGTCATTTTTAATCCGCATCATATGTTTGAAACTCTCCGAGACAGGTTAGGATACCAGAGCTGCTTGTTCTGCTGTTTCGTAGTTGAAGAATTCCACTTTCGACTTGTGGTGGTTGAGGTCGATTCCGAGGCATAGTCTTTCGTAAACCCAATCGATCCAGTCTTCTTCCGATGGTACATTCTCGAAGGAAGCCATGTTCTTGGCTTGTTCTTGAACACTACTCGTCATCATCTCAATCGCCATGTTGGTAACGTTTGACACCGTGTTGAGATCCAAAGTCCCTTTCTTCCATATCCCTTGGATATAAATTCTCATAGCCTTGAACTCGTTGAAGAAGAACATGGAGTAATCCAGTAGTTCATCTTCGGGACGAAGTACGAACTCGAAATGAGCAGAGGAATTTGTGGTTCGTTGTCGTCGGAGTCATCGAGGCCGAACTGGCCGAGTTTTCACCCAGCTCTGTACTTGATGGTTCACGTTCCTCGTCCTGGGAGGAAACTCGGGGCTTCTTGTCGTCGGTGTATTCGATGTAGGAGTCGTCGTACTTATCCGTACTCGAGAATTCCTGTTCCTCTTTCCCCGAGTCCTGCTCTGGACAAGTCCTCAAAGATTCTCGCACCCGTTCAAGAACTTGGATGAAGTAAAAATGACTCTGGTCATATCTCCCCTTCCTTCTTCCCTTGCGAAAACACCGAAAGCGTTTCGGCGGTGGGAAATCACCTCGTCCACAACACACGTGATATATTTTGGGACGGGAGCTTCTGCCTTCGCGATTGCTTCAGCGAGTTGGATCCATTGTCCGGTCGCAATGGGGTATTCCGGTTGGCTTCTATTTCCTCCTCTCTTCTTTTGCGGTTCCCGCGCTGCTTGTGCTTCGACGGGCTCGAGGGTGACGCCGCGGGCCTGCCCGAGGTCTGCGAGGAAGGATGCGATTCTCGAGGTTCCTTCTTTGTGCCTGTGGTTCGTTAGTACATGTTGCTTGAAACGAATGTGTTAATGCCAGGCGTTACCTATATGATGTTAGGTCTGCTGTGGCCATCAAGCGTTGCGGTAGATCAAAGGGGGGGGTAATTTTCTTACTTCTCATAAGCCTCACCAAGGCAAGACTTTAATATCTTTGCTGTTGTGGATTCTATAATGATGGTATGTGATGGGCTTTGGTGATAGTCATTATTGTACAAAATACTTCGTCCAATGCGACAATCAATATGATTTAGGTCGTGGTTGATAGTGGCATTGCAGAGGTGTTACTGCTTGCAATGGAACAGAAAAACCGACTTTGTGTCTTTCAGTCTTGAGCTTTTTTGTTTACCGTACCTAAAACAAGCTAAAACATGTGCGCTAAGGCCGGTGGAGCCGGTGGCGCCGGTGATTGTAATTTAAATGTAAATAAGGCGTTACTATGCTTTGCAGCGAGATAGGGGCACAAACATGTTACATTGGAAAGAGAGGGTTCTTTGGTGTCAGGAAAAATATCATATCAAGGTCTTTCCATTGATGAGAAATTGAAGTTTCTTGCTGTTATAGGTAAAAGATTCAAGGATGTGGTGATATATAGAGGTATATTGACAAAAGAAAGAACAGTTTTCAGATATCCTTCAACGGGCTGCCTTTTTTGGGGACGGAAGTATTTATGAATCTCAATAAAAACACTTTCTCTTTGTTTTAGTAAACGACTTCATCGCAAAGTCAGTTTTCTCAGTTGGTTTGCTTTCCTTCTTGATCTTTTTGTGGGACTTCTTTTTATATGAAGGCTCAAAACGAGACCAGAGACCCACTACTTATAACTTGTACAAACATAAACCGCTAGGCTATAAACCGTTTGGTATATTGGATGTGATTTAATTGAGTTCAGAGTTATTTGTTTGTCGTTGAAATCAGAACCATAGCTGCCTTGTCTTCATTGGCGAGGCTCGTCTCGCATGGTGTTTTGGTGGACAATTAATCGTATTTTCAACTTTCCAAAACCACAAACTAAAGCACTTTTCCTCTGGAGTATTTGCTAGAGTTAAATTTTTCTTGAATTTCTTTTGAAACTGTTGATCGTGAGTGACAATTTGTTGTGGGGAACAAGGGAACAACCTTTATCCGCTTCCGTGGGGAAAGTTTGTCCTACTTGGGCGTTAGTGTTTCTCCGCATTTTCAAGAACTCATGTGCAATTAGAAATCAAGCACGCGACACCTCACCCAAACAATGAAATATCCCCGCTCTTTTTACAGGATGTCTGTTCATGGTTGCATAATTTGTGTGGGAGATAGTGCCTCTTCCTGGAACCAAGACCTGCGATGGTGGGCTGCCATTGATCAGGGCACTGGAGCCCTTCCCAGGGACCATGAGATGGATATATATGAGCCACCTCCATGCGATGGTTCTTGGTAGGTCATTGAACTCTATTCCCATACAGTATTTCTATATAATCTTCCCAATGTCTACTTCATTCTCTTCCCTTCCCATCGTGTCTCTATCAGCCCTCTCTTCTCCTAAGCAGAATGAGGGGCAGCTCCGTGAGCTCTCTGCTCGTCTAGACGAGGTATTTTCAACAACAGGATTCGCATACTTGACGGATCTGCCGCTCACCTACACTCACGACGATGTGTTTGGGCTCTGCGATAATTTCTTTGGGGTCAATGGGGTGTCGGGCAAAGATAAGATGCAAATTGCTAAGAAGACGTTTGTCAAGGGTAACAAAAACACATATCGAGGGCACGTATCACTAGCATATGTTCCCGGTCAAAACTGACCAACTTGGCAGATACTTTCCAACCCAGCCTGGGGCAGATAATCTCAAAGAAGGCTTCGAGCTTGGCACGCCTACGACAAGACCAGCCTCTTCTCACTCCCCACTCGTCAGCGAACGATTCAACCTTACAGAGCCGAATGTTTTCCCCACCTCGAACCCTTCCTTCCGTCACCGTTGCGAGATCCTTCATACCGAACTCCAAAGCCTGTCTGCGAAACTCCTATCTCTCCTCGCGGTAGGACTCGGAAAAGCCCCCTCCTTTTTCGATCACTACCTTGCGGACTCCTTGAGCACCCTTCGACTTCTTCACTACCCGCTCGTCCCTGAGGAAAGACGACAAGAGCTTATTTGCACACCCCATACCGACTCTGGCATTCTTACACTATTACATCAAGATAAAACAGGTGGCTTGGAAGTTCTGAACAGCAAGGGGCAATGGATTCCAGCACCGTACGTGCCAGGGAGTGTGGTTGTCAATATCGGAGATTTGATGGCTAAAGTTAGCGGTGGCAGATGGGTTGCCACAAATCATCGCGTGCGTTCAATGGGCCGTGATCCAAAAGTTGTCGCGAGGGGTCGATATTCGGTTCCTTTTTTCTTTGAACCGGGTCTCGATTGTATCGTGAAGAGTATACAAGGTGATGAGGTGGTGTATGGAGAGCATTTGCTTGAGAAGATGAAAGGCTGGATTGAGTTCCAGGACGTGGAAGAAGAAACTCCAAATATTATCACGGTTGAGCGTCAAAGTGTAGAGGTATTTTAGTCTGGATAATTGTGTTTGGCATTCTTAAGTTGCTTAAATTCGTTGTACCAGACTTGGAGAATTAGGCCTTTGGAAACCAAAGATAGCATAAAAAATGAAACCCAAAACACCCGAAGAAGCAAGTGCAAATCCTCCCGCTCATCGAACACCCAATACAAACAAAAGAAATTCCAAACCCGCCGCCACAGATGCTCTAGTAATGCCATTCAGACGCACTCCCATCTACCCCGGTCTCGCTCCAGGTCTTCTCCTTCTTCACCTCCTTCGTACCACCGTTTCTATTCTCTTTCTTTCCGCCTTTCTTGTTGTTTGCCGATTTGGTGGTGGCGGTGGTGGTGGAGCTTTTATCAATGTTATTCCATGTCTCCTCGGCCGGAGTTTCTTTGAGCCAGCAGACAATTATGAAGCTGATAGGAATTTGTTATTATGTCATCTGGTCATGTCAGGGGGTTGAAACTCCATACTGGTGGAATGGCAAGTTCTGATGAGAAAATCTCTCGTTCGATGTCTATGCTGAAGATCTATTGATGAGAATTAGTACTCTTGTAATGCATACGGAAAACGATGAGCATAAACCAAAGATATCTTTGATTTTATACCAATTGGAGCATATGCTTATTCAGTGTTTATTGTGTTTGATCTATGCTAAAAGAACTTTGGCAACTGAGCACTTTATAAATCAGCGATACGCGATCAAAGTACTGTTTGAGAATCGCTGCGCGCAAGATCCGATGGTACCATCCTGGAGATAGGCCGTTGCGAATCCGGTCTTTCTTTTGGTTATGGTTAGCATTTCGATTTGAGGTTAGTGGATTTTATTAGGACTTACTGTGCGTGGGGAGTGAAATTATAAGAATGGTAGGTAGGCTTTGCCCTTTGAATAGTCCTGTTTTAGATTTTGGAAGGGGTGAGATTATTTTCTATGAAGGAACATATCTAAAGGCTGTATAAGGGCTGTTGCAAACTTCTCGTAGACATTCTGTAATACGTGACAGGAGTATTATAGCTGAAATTCCAGCTGATAAACGCGAATTCACACGTTTCTCCTTCTTAGTAACTAGGTACCTTTACCTTAGTTCCACAGCCACTCTTTTAGTAAACCCGACCTATGTAACTTATATATATACTAATATTCTTTAATTCTGCTTTATTTTTATTTTCATAGCTAATAATATCGTAGTAGATTAAGTTTAGCTAAAGCATCTAAGAGCTTTTAGTAATAGCTTTAGTACTAAGTGTAAATTTAGTATATCATAAGCCTTCTTCTCATATTAGCTATATTCATTACGAAAAACTTTCGTGTGCTAGCAGAATAGCCTTGTGCTGGCTGTGCTGGCTGTGCTAGCTGTGCTGTAACGTATTACTAGCTAGGTAAGGAAGAAGGAATATCTTCGAGTCGTCCGAAATTCGAGGTCAAGTATCGAGCCCAGAGATTCACAAATAATGTTCGAAGTTCAAAAACAAGAGGCTGCGTCGAAATAAGAATGTGCCCCAAGAAAGCAGCAATCAAATCCCACGAGGTGTGTCCACAATGTACCCACTACTTAGAGTGCAGAAGTTCGCTAGAGGTCCGTGGCACTTTGAACTAGCTCGTTTCTGTACCTAGTACTTTCGGTTCCCCGCAAAGATTTCGACGACGTCTCAAAGGAAAGTTTCTGCTCTCCTCGATGCCTATCAAAACGTGGGTGACGGTAAAGTAAATGATGTAGGTATGTGGGGGCTTTCGTTCTAGCCAAGTTCCGAGAGACTAAAATGATGGGTCGGAGCTCATGTTTACAACACGATCGACCACGCACTATCAACCTCGAACCCTCAATTTGGTTCCCGAGCTCGTGATCGCCTCTACACCTCTTTATCAAACAGCCGGTCTACCGTCACACCAGTCACGAATTCGTAAAAGAGACACGAAGACAAAATTCCCCTAGTGGCATGAAATCGCGCCGATATGCGCAACTCCGATGCCTCATCGTTCCAGGAACCGAGCCATATATTCCTGTTCGTGATAAGTATCGCGTCTGGGAATATAGAAATAGCTATGCTGTATGGAATCTCGGATACCCCTTGTATTTCCGTTTAAATAAATCCTTGAAACACATGCTGATAGCCGCCACGCGCGGCAGTCTTTAATGAAAAGCTATCTCCATGGTGGGCATTATTTATTTTGCGGCTGTATCTCTGCTGTATTTCTTTTCATGTTCTTTTTTCTTTCTTCCGCATGCCCGCACTCCCAGAAACTGAGGCGTTCGTGCGACTCCAAGTGGAACGAGTTAGTTTTGACAGCAACTGTGTTATATGCTGCCAATCTCATGTATTTTCTGTAATTATTAAAACTCTGCTTTCGCGTTCACGGCCCGATACGTCCTACATCATGAGGCATCTCTGGTGTATGAGCTTTATTTCTCTGGCAAATGTTTTAATGCCACGTGACCTTCCTCCTCCTTGGTGGCATATAAAAAGCTTAGCGGCTCGGGACCGTAAGCAGTTTAGCGGAAAAACAAGGGAGGAAGTGCTCGTAGAGCTTTCTCCACAAATCACCCGCTTTCCTCGCCTCCACAGTTGGATGCCCTCCCCGATACCCCGGACTGCGCCGCCGCCTCTTACTGCAGGTAGCTCTAGTACCTGCTACAATTCATGAACGCACACGAACGGGTGTCACGTTCATTGAATGGAATAACAAAATCTTCGGTTATTCGGAAAATGAGTGTGGTAGGAGCAACGAGTATCATCCCTGACCTACAGCAAACTTTCAGTCCAGATCCCATTTTATATCCAATAAAAAATATCTCACAACCATCTAGTTATATTCAGCCTATATACCCTGCAAAATTGGCTTCGGGACCCCACCGGTGAACTGTTCTAATCCCAGATACACATCTCACTCTGGATAAATTGGGGGAATCGTGGCGTTGGGTCGATGGGAAGTTCATGTAACCAGCTAAATTTACTGGACCTGAAAGCACTTTACTGGCGCCAATTCAATGTTATTATTGGTGTATCATCGATATTGCCCGTACCTCCAGTCGTCTGAATAATCGGAAGACGCCATCCACATACAGACATACGATGAGCCTTGCAGTCGAGGTCCCCTTCAGGGTATCGACGTGCAGAAGACATGCGTTTTAGGACCGAGACCAGGTTAACGGTGTGACAGACCCCGCCCGTATCTCTACACGTTGAATCCGTGTTCGAAATTTATATCAGTACATTAATGCCCATCAGCAAAAGCTTGACAGCAATCCATCAACTCATCTATCGTGTTACGTGTGAAAGGACAATCCCCTTTTGAAGGAATACATCTGTGTTTCCCGAGGCAACTATTTCTCCGTTCAAGATGGTGGGTATAGCAACCATCGGTCATGTTGCCTCAGACAAGAAAAGAGGTGCAGGCATTGCTGCCGCAGAAGCACCTGAGTTCGAAAAAGTCAATTGGTTTTCCGATCCAAATTTGAGGAAGCTGTACTTCTGGTGTGCGGTGCTCTGCATTGCATCTGCCACAACAGGTTACGATGGGTAAGGATAACTTGAAGCCTGGTTCCTACAAAGATTTTATTACTGACAAGCTGGACTAGGATGATGCTAAATGTTTCCCAAAATCTCGATCAATGGCAAACATATTTCCACAAGCCAGTTGGAAGCGAATTGGGCCTCATGAATGCCATCTACCAAATTGGAAGTCTTGCTAGTTTCCCTCTCGTGTAGGTGTCTCGAATGAACCACAATGAAGTATTTTACTCATAAGAGTGTAGTCCATACATGGCAGATTGGTGGGGTCGCAAGCTGCCTATCGTTGTTGGTTGTTTACTTATGGTTCTGGGGGGCTTTCTTGGAGCCTTCTGCAATGGTTACGGAAGTAAGTTGTTTTTTAGCAGCTGAATGATTTAAATACTGACTCAATGTAGTGTATGTTGGCGGCAGATTCGTACTCGGTTTCGGAAACAGTTTGACACAATTATCCTCGCCAGTCTTGCTCACGGAAATCTGCCATCCCCAACATCGAGGTCGTGTCACAACCATCTATAATTGTTTGTGGAACTTGGGTGCACTCTGTAAGTTTATTCCTTGCTCTTACGCCATAATATGCAGCTAATAATGTTGCAGTCGTTGCGTGGCTTGCTTGGGCAACAATGAATATCAAGAACGACTGGTCCTGGCGTTCTTTGACACTTCTGCAGGCTCTTCCTGCGGTCATTCAACTTACCTTCATTTTTTGTGAGATTTGTATTCTGTCTCGCAGCTAAGTCCTTGTTACTGACAGCAAGAATAGGGGTCCCAGAGTCTCCAAGATGGCACATCTCCAAGGACAGACCCGACGAAGCCCTCAAGACCCTTGCATACTACCATGCCAACGGAGATGAACAAAATGCCACAGTCCAATTTGAGTACCAGGAGATCAAGGAAACCTTGAGACTTGAGTTTGAGTTCCGCAAGACCAGTAACTACACCGATTTCTTGAAGACCAAAGGAAACCGATACAGGTTGGCTATTTTGATCTCTCTCGGTATCATTTCACAATACAGTGGCAACGCATTGTTCAGTAATTACATGAACCTCATTTATGAGAGCATGGGTATCAAGAAACAGAGCCAGAAGATTCCCGTAAGAACCCCATCATACAGGAGGACATTACTTCAAGCTGCTCACGGTTTTACAGCTCAACGGTGGACAAACTCTACTCTCTCTTGTTGTTAGTGTGTTCTGTGCTATGCTTGTCGATCGTGTAGGAAGAAGACCACTTTTCTTGACTTCCACCGTTGGTAAGTAATGCCACTCATTATTCGGGACATAGGAAGCTGCTTATATTCGCAGGAATGTGTTTGATGTTCTTGGCTTGGACAATTACATCCTCGCAATTCGAGGCCCAAAACCCAGATCCGGATGCTACCAGCTTCAAGATGGGCGCTGGTTATCCACAGGTAGTTTTCGTTTGGGTATTCAGTATATTCTATGCTCTGGCATGGTCAGGTCTTCTTGTCGCATACTCGCTCGAAATTTTGCCATACAAACTTCGTGCCAAGGGACTCATGATCATGAATCTCACTGTCCAAGCGACGCTGGTTCTCGGAAAGTAAGTAAAGCCATTGTTTCTTCCATTGTCAAAATAACTGCTTACTCTCCCAGCTACACAAACGCAATTGCTTGGGACAATCTTCCTCATCACTACGACCTTTCCTTAATCTACACGGTAAGTTGCAAATCCCCCCTCCCGATAGAAAAATTCTTACCTCTCCCAATAGGTCTGGATTTTCGTGGAACTTGTTTTCGTATACTTCTTCTACGTTGAAACAAAAGGCCCCACCCTCGAGGAACTCGCCAAGATTTTCGATGGAGACCAAGCTGAAGTTGCACATTTGGACATCCACCAAGTTGAGAAAGATATCCATGGCGATGATGGCGCTGGCACACATGATGAGAAAAGATATGTGCAAACTGAAATGAAGGCTGCATAGTTGTGTTCAAAAGCAAGACGAGCAATACCCTCCGGCTAGATTGGAATTTTCATTGTAAGACAAGATTTTGAGGGGCTCATGTCTTAAAGGGTTAGCGTTATCTAAGTCAACTACCACTCTCTGTAAACCAGTCCCTATGGGATAGAACCAATGCATTATTTTTACTGATCAACATGGTCGTTTCGGAAAGTCCTGTACCCGAAGACTTTGCAGTCTTTTCCCCCAATGTGCAACTTGAAATTCCCCCAAATTAAACAATCCCGGTGTGCTACTGACCACTTAGCTCACACCTCCACGACTCGCCCAGGCCGTCTATTTCCTTGCCACCTCACTACCACTATAAACATCGTAACACAACATGATCCCACAACCAAACCTTTCCCGGCCCCCCCCCCAACCTCCTTCCGAGTGAAGCCACGCGATCTGCTTTTAACCCTGCATTGAATTGACAAATGGAAACTTCTCGCCCATCTTTCGTATGTGGTAAGTATCAATATAAATGAAGGAGATCGTCAAAAGGATCCGCAATGGGATCTTCTTAAAAAGAAAACTATTTTAAAAGAGACTATCTTAAAAGAGAGTCTACTAAAAGAGAGTTTTCTAAAAAGTAGTTTCTTAAAGTCAGCGTGCGAGATTTCCCCTCCTGATAAGAGACTCTGCGGTCTTGATGTGGCGGTGTACTAAACGGGACGACGCTACATGAGGGGTATTCATTCGTAAGGGAATAGGCTGCAGGTGATACCCGAGAATTGATTGTACTTATGTGCACTCGTCTTGGAATGTTTGGGGTAGAGGATGGATCTTTGGAGTATGACTTGGGGTGTGCTGGTGGTTTTCGGGGAGTGTTGGTACCAAGGCGGGTTGGTCAGACTCGGTGTCCAGATATATTACCTTGTACGATAGTTATTGGTTGCGTGCAGCTGGTCTAAGTGAGTTGGCGTGTCCATTAGTTTTTCGGACTTTTGGTCCAACACATCACTGCCAACATGTAAGCCTCGAAGCGAATTTTACTCTCTCGTAATTCTGTGTGGCAGTATGATAAAAAGTAGCCACCAGATGGTCGCGTTTTTGCATTCATCTGGAGACTTTGTCGACGGAAGGATTTGCCTGGGGTTACCGAGTAGCAACCTCGTGGTGGACAAAAAAGTGGCAGCATTTCTTCAATTTACATGAGTACCAAGGCCTTTTTTTTTCACAACGCAACTAAGATAAAAACTTTCAACACCCTGGACTGAACTATAATTGCACCTTGCGCATTTATTCACATTTTTGCTATATTTATCCGACCTTTTGTTGTAGTTTTACCATCGTACGGTGTTACAGTACTACCGCATAAGTTTCCGTACAGTGTAGCTTTTTACACCAAAAAGGGCCTAAACTGACTACGCGGCATATAGCACTGTATAGGCTACTATAATTTAAGAGATATATAATATATATGAAATAAACATAGAATTAAGATATCTATATTTTATATTCTTAGGTTTAAATTTTAAAGTCTATATTCTTACTTTATATAGGGTTAAAGACAGTCGCGGGTAAATATCGGGCATTTTAGCTGATTTTACATATAAAATTTCTAAAATTAACGCTCGGTCAACTTTAAGCTTACTTAAAACAAGAACTAGTTAAGTATTAGTAATTATTATATAGAAGACTAAAATAGAAATGTTCGATTTAGTAGGATTCTAGTTAGAAAGACATTCTCCTAGTATAATTATATAGTACTATAGAGGGGTTTATATAGTGTGTTTTGGTGTAAAAAGGTGCACTGTACGGAAACTTATGCGGGGGTGCTGTAAATAGGGTCGCTAAATTATGCTGCCACTTTTTTTGTCCACTTCGAGGCAACTTGGAAAGATACAGCGTGTGACAAAGTGGCTTTCCTAGCACCATCTTACAAGAATTTAAAGTGTAAGTCGAAAGACAAGTAGAAATGAACTCGAGTTGCTCTCAACAGTAACCCCGTTGGAAGAAAAAGCACTCCGTTTTCTTTTTTAAACCCTACTTTGTCTCTGGGTATAACATTTCATAAGGTTTGCTTTAAGAGATGTAAGAACTTTCAACAGCAAGCCTATTAGCCAGTCAAGTCTCAAGTCTCGTGAATTATATAAAATACTACTCGCCTAAATAAAGATGGGTGGTACTTGGATGTTAGCTATGGTACGCACAGAATTCGTATCCCAGAACGAAACAATTGCTCGGGGACAGAAACGTATATCGAAACGTAAGGTATGAATCCCAAATAGCTTAACATTAGGTGACATCATCAATGCCGTCCAGAACTAGAGTTGTCCGCTCCTCAACTCCACTCATAGCTCAAGTCACCAGTTCTTTTACCTATATGCCTACCAATTTAAAGAAAGAAAGTAGCAGGAATAATTTTTGTGGAGCATTCAGGTACAGGAGTGTGAAGCTTTACTCGTATATATCTCAAGAAAAATATGAATGTCCATATTAAAGTCACAGGACTTGAACATTGACTGGTAAAGGGGTGTCATGTAATAAGTTGGAGTCAAACCGCAAATTCGGCTCAATGAATTCCTTGGTTTCTTCCGTCTAACGCGTTCCACTCTAATTAAAGCATAGTGTCCACTTCTCACTGACCTATTTCCTGTTCAAATTCGTGCCCATCCCCATCTCCCATCCCCGCACGTTTTTCTACCACAGATGATTCTCGTCTCTGAGTAGTGCAGATAGATTTGGTTTTACTTTGAAACAAATCACTACTAAAACGATTGCTCTACCCAGCCCACCTTTGAGTTGTGGAGAACTTGAGTTTGCCTACAGCGTTTCTCGCTTAAAGAGGGGAGGTGGCCCGTTCTGGTCAATATTGACAGACAGGTTGTATTCACATACTCAGAGGGGCCAGGGATAATAAAGCGTCAATGTTCCAGGTATTTCACAATCTTCTACAGGCTGCAATATCACCATTCGATAAGCATCTGTTTATGGGGGCGGTATCACTAAAACTTTGACAATAGACACCACCCTGATGCAGAAGCAGAAAACAAGCAGGATGATCAACTATTTTTACTTGAACAAACGAGAGTGATTTACCACACCATATAAATACTACCTAAAAACAATCTTTCGTCTCGTATCTACTATCTACATGACATAAAAAAATCCCCCCCTCTTTCTGATGCAACCAACTATTCAAGCTCTCACGATTTCCCCAAGATCCACAACTCTCCATCAGCCGAAGTGTCACTGGTCATGAACATCCTCCCCGCACTATCAAAGTTCAACCCCGCAGGCCTGAAACACCCCGAACTAGCAACCGGTCCATTACCCGCACAACTCGCAACATTGGGATTCCAGAAAACGTCCGTATACCCAGTATTACTCGCGAGAGGAGAAGTAGGTTTGTAAGCCCCATCAGCACCCTTGGTAAAAGGAACAGCAACGACTTTGAAGCCCGTGGTTGGAGAACGATTCCAAGATCCGTGGAATGTGACGTAAAGGGTGCTGAATGTGGGATCGAATTTGCTGTCGATGGGGGCCGAGTGGGCTTGGAAAACTAGGGAGGGGGGTGTGACTTGTGTTTTGCATGTTGCGTCGTTGTATGTGCTGTTTGGGGAGACGACGAAGTGGTCGCCGACTTGGAACTTTTGGTCTGTGAAGTCGCTGGGTTTCCAGACTGCGAAGCAGGTTGGGTATCCATACCAGTTGTCGTTGGGCTTTGTGATATCGCCGAGGTAGTTGAGTTTTTCAGCGGGATTGTCTTGGTGGACGTCCTTTGCTTGTCCGTTGACTGTTCGCTTGAAGTCATCGCCGCTGTTTTCGACACCCCAGAGCCTGAAGGATTATTAGACTTGATTTGAGAAGCAATCGTGGGAAACCTTACATGTTGTTTCCATCAAAGGTTATGCCAACCTCATTTCGGAGACCATAACCTGCATTCCAACCTTGAGAGACATAATTGTATCCATTAGCAGGAACTTTGCTCAAATCAAAAACCTTGATAATCGCACGAGCGGTGGCTTTGTTTCCAGCTGCATAGTCAAAATTGGCGTTCGATCCATGAGAAACGACCAATAGATTGGGATTTGCTTTCGAGATCAGAAGCGTGCGACTAGTATGAGAACCTGTATTGCAATTTAGTCAGTCTTTGTCCTAGTACTGGGTTTAGAGCAACCCTGAAATGGGCGATGTTTGGAAAGGCTCCCCAAGCATCGAAGGCACAACAGCTGGAATATTTACTTACCACCATTGTACATTCCAGTCACCACCTGTGCCCGAGTACCAACTGACGTCGAGGCTCCGTTGGCGGTGTATGGCCAAGAGTATACGGTTGTTGAACTACTCGCATACAAAGTCTTGCCATCTGCGCTCAACTCGAGGCCATGATTCAGAGTGTTTAGTGAAACCAATGTCTTTGTCGATGTAATGCAACCATCTGGTGACATTATATGGTAAGAAATCCCCTTTCCGTTTTGAATGACCAACATGTTACCTTGGGAATCAAAGACAATAGTCCTGGGACTGGTCAATCCTCCAAGAATCTTGGTAGCCTTCCATCCGGTTGCTAGAACCGACGAGAACTTGGGATTACCCGCACCAGAGCAACTCGTCGGAATCTTGGTAGTTCCTGTGCTAGTTGGTTTCGCCGTGGTTGACAGTGTTGTGGGGGCTGCCGTCGTCGAAGTGGCGGCGGTAGTAGTTGCAACTACTGGCAAAAGATTGGCCGAAACCAAGGCGTCAAAGTTGGCATTTCGAGCTGCATTCAAGTCATGGTGCCATTTTCCAAAAGCAGCGTGAACACCAAAAGTAGAAGCGTTGTTTGCAGGTTCGGTGACTGCTGAAGTGCCTTGTGCCCAAGCAAACTCTACAACTCCGGTCCCGTTCAGGGTTGTCGTCTCTCCATCGCCACCTTGGTATGTAGTACAGCCTGAACATTTGGCAGTCATGGTCCAATGCGTAGCATTTGCTGTTGTGCCTTTCAGGGGAGTATATTCGGCACCATCATAAGGTTGGGGCATATTCAATCCACTACGAAATGTTAGAACATACAGGTGACACCAAGAGGGTTCTTCCTACAATGCAAAACGTGACGATGGTACTGAAGTTGCCCCATTCTTCCACGAGACCGTGAGAGGATTGAAAACCATGGTCCCTCCCCAACAAAAGCCGGCCCATTGAGTTGCCACTGGTGCTGTGACTGAAATGATAACATCGTATGGAGCTGTCGTGTTCTGTGGGAGGGCAATGCTATACTTGACCTTCGTATCGGGAACTGTGTATGTCGAGTAACATATTTTTGACACTCCGTCGCATGCGACCGTTGAGTCGACTTGTGCATATACAACTACAAGTGCAGTTAGTAACCAACTGTCAATGCCACTAGAATGTTGAGACTCACCCTGGCTGACAAGCGCTGCCGCACCACCTAATACTTGAACTACACGCATGATGGACGAGTTGAGAAATCAGCAGCAAAAATCTGGATCCTGCTGCTAAGACGCAGACGGTGGACTCATCATCTTTATGCGTGCGGTCCCATAAGTCCATTGCGGCGATTCCAAGTACCGGCCACAGGCTATCCTCGAACGACAATCTCGCTCCATTTTCTGTTATCCCATAGTATATATGAAAGACTAACAAAAGATCCGAGGTATTGGCCAATCCGTGGTGTTGGAATTGTAATTATTCGGCTAGGATATACAACGGGAGTATGGATGTTTACAGGCAGAAAGAAGAGGTCGACCAGCCCTTGGACACGAGACTGGAAGCACTTTTCTCCATATTGCTTTGCTAATCTGGCCGTGTTGTCTGAGAGGGTATCAGGAAGGACTTTGTTCCATATTGGTCTATTAATTTGGCAACAGGCTGTGTGAGGAAAAGCAGGGTAACACTCGAGATGGCTAAGATATGATCTCGGGAGACTTCATCGCAATATATAACGCTGCCAGCCGCCGCCACCGATCGACTATGGTGAGGGAAGAGTGCGGAGTGGAACAATATCAGGCAGTTTGCGCTGGATGTTATTCGGTTCTTCTGGATAATTTGACGGGCCACTAGGGGCTGCACTCACTCGTGAGACATATTATGGTTAGTGCTTAGGAACACCACAACTCACCTAAGTAGTAAACAATTAGGGCAAACCCTAACTAATTTACTTAAATTTCTAGCTAGTACCCTACCAAAGTAATTCTATCTGGAAAGGGCAAAAAGTTGAAGTAAATAAAATAATCAAGCATAATCTGTCTTAAGAGGAAGCATCGTTCCAGATAAATGAATACGCTCATAAGGGATCCCCCTTTTGGCCCAAGCAAGGCAAGAAGTAAATCTCTAGAAGCATCCAATCGGCATTTCTCACTCGCCGATTTTGACGTCAGACGTCATTTAAACCCTGTTCTGAGGCCCGAGTGTGGTTCCCCGACGCAAAATACCAAAGACGAAGAGGCATTTATAGTTGTCTTCTTTTCAAAATATTGCTCAACCCAACATTTCCATGGTTGTGAATCGTTCCTTTTACCTAACCAGGTCATACAATGTCACCGTCACAAGTCTCCACGCGGCTAAAAAAACCTCAAAATAAGACTTTTTTCAATCCAAATACGAAGGTCCACCCTCCAAATTTCACACCGTTCTCGCCTGGTTGCCCAGTGAAAGGAGTCGGAAAACATGAATTCATGGTGCGTGATATCCGTGTACCATACGATTCTTCATAAACTGATACGGAGTTAAGTATTATAACCCCTCACCTCTGTCAGCCGACTTCGACCTCTCGCATCACAACAACAACATAGTAAGAAATCACAAAAAAAGACAGGATTGTAGATAGCTATCTAAGAAGCATTTTAGTTTTGAAACCAAGTTCTTTTTTGGGTGAGTTTTGCAGAGTATTCAATCCTGTGGAACTGCCGTACCTCCGTAAGAACCTGTCTGAAAATGGGACCCAGAATCGAAGGACGCTCATCTAAATTGTCTCGGTATAATTAAAATCCAATTTTGCACATTCTCAATCTGGAGACTAAATTCGCTAAACTAAGTGTCTGAAAAATGAGACCCAATTTGTACAAGGGTTTGACGGCGTTTTCCTTGAGCTTTCACCTGGACCAAGTTCCTCAATGGAATAATCATCAAGTGCTACTTATGACAGGTTCTATCGGGACCTATTTGCAAAAAATCTATCGTCTCCTTTCTTCAGACGTCGGTCAAAAAGACATTGTGGTACTTTCTAGGACGAGTTACATAGGATGGCTATTTTTGCCATTGATCTTTTATTTCCTCGTGAAGTTTCTTGGTATTCCAAGTATGGAGTTCTAGTCTCACTGGGCGTTGTAGAATTCTACGCCTTATTTCTCCCCTTGGTGTAACTCATGAGATAATGATGTGGTGTTTGAGGAGGGGTGTGAGAACGAATTCATGATCTGATGATGGAAGTAAGGATATCCGGATACTTAATGTCTGTAATTAACAACCAACCCTCATGTTGATATGAATGTACCCACATTATTGCAGAGGAACTTGATCTTTATACGTTCTCAAGATTTCGAGTATTTTTGGCATTTTCATTCATTCCATACTCTTCGGCGGCTGAATATAAAGTATCGCAGAAGTATTTGCAACGGGGTTCTCGAATGCTCCATCTCGGATTCTCAATCTACAAAACCTTGTGCAGTCCTGTCTCATCCTCGTCCAACCTGCTCTTCTTATGTCAGTATATTCTCTCCTGCATTTGAACTCCGAGTTTGACGTGTTTCAACATCTTGACTTCAAAAGATGCACTGTACGAAAGGAAATTTCTATTATAAGCTATCGACATTGATGAGAATGTCTGGTCTTCTGCAAACCCCTTCAGCAGAGGTTTATTCATCGAATCATCTTTAAGCGAAAAGGTTGTTTGAATACGTGTCAGTGAAGACATTGAAAGTTTGATATGAACGGAGTAGAATTCCTTCCTTGGCTAGGTCGTGAGTTACGTGCATGTTGCGGTTCCGTCAGTAGTGACATGACTTTATTCCACAAGCAGTCACTCACACATCCAAAGATAAAGGGAAAAAACCAACACCAAACCATCAAAACTCAAAGTCCTCCAAATAAGACCAGGGCCCAAAATTTGTGCAACCCCAATCCCACCGGATAAATACCAAAACCCAATACATTCCATCCCATGCTCCATCGGAACCGAACCGTGACATGCAACAAAAACCTCCCTTTTCCATTTTTAGATAGCATATCTGGGACTCAGATTAGATGTCCGGCCTTCCATCATCTTCCAGGAATCCAGTAATATTTCAATAGAATATAATCTATCACTAGAGTGCGAAATGCATATTTCCTCCCCCAAGAATGAGGAACGGGAAAGGCGAGGGTTGTTGGGATGTCAGCTTGGAAGGGGGTGGCTGATATAATGGGCTGATGTGATGGCTGAGGAGAGATATGATATTTCACCTGTCACTGAAATCCACGATGTGCAACAAAAAGCGGTTTATGAATTCTTACTTAAAACAGTAAGCGTGCTCTATCACATTGTCCTGCATATTTGCTTGATTTAATCATTCAAACTGTTTATATATCATTAATAGTAAACACCATCATCCTTCACCCTGAAAGCCGTACTGCATCATTTTGTCAGCGTAACGCGTGTAAAAGAACACTATCGAAAAAGTGATCACTCACAAAGCTGCGAAAAGCAACAGAATGTTTCCTGCGGCGAGTACGTTTCGTCTGTCAGAAGCTTATTATTGAAGAACCCTTGTTTCGGAATTCTTACTGGCGATGTTTCTCTCGTATTGGAATTCAAGTCGATTGAAAACATGTAGCTAAAAAACTGTTAGCTTACTCGCGCACTCTTTCCCCCCAAACCACTCATGGCTTACTCGACATCTGTTTAGCTTACCCGCAACTCTCTTTGCCCGCCTCACATCTGGCCGGTGTCAAACCGTTTTCCGTGTGATGCTAGACGCATGCATATTGAGGCACGGATATCATCGTGAATCGATACGAACATTGAACGCACCGTGCTCATCTGCAGATCGGCGCGCACAGCAGAAAGCCCCCAAAAAATAATTACCTCATCACACCCCCCCCCCCCCCCCCCACCCTCTCCGTGTAGCGATAGAGCGGCGGATTTTAGTACCGCCTCGTTACTACCTTACAGCTGCTCCAACAGAAAATAAAAATAAATCGAAAATTCAAGAATATCTAGTAGCTAGTAATTAATCTTAATATTAAAGCTTATAAGTCTTCAGGCTATATTTTATTAGAGTTTTGCGACTGTATCTTAAGTGTTAAAATCCGCCGCTCCATCGCTACACGTAGAGCCCTCTGGAGAAATAACCTGCCGATTTAAGGCATACCAGCTTCTACTTGGATGTAACAACAACCAGTTATTAAAAAGTTGTAAGATTTAATACAACTCTTTAAAACTTAGGGATGGATTAGGATTTTTTAAATATTTTTACAGCTTTATTTGGCCTTGGAATACGCTGTAATATAGTATGGTTTTGGTAGGGTGGCCGTTCCTTAAATCGGCCCTGCCCAAGCTCACCAATAGCCGAACTCCCAAAATCAGGGAGCAAACCATCCCGCCTGTGGTGCCACAGAGGGCACCATACAAAAGTCCCCAACCTCTCATGAAGCTCGAAAACCCCGGAGGAAAAGTCCCCGCATCACATAGACGATTCCCCCAATGAAATACAATAAGATTAGCAGAGCATTTCCCTTCCCTAGACTCTAGCTGCATCCCACCCCGGTTAAACAAAATCCCAAGTTTCGCGGACCAGACCCTCCTCAGGAGAATCGCGAAGAGCAACAAAATATGCAAAGAGCGACCCAAGAAACCACGAAACTTGCGAGAAGTTCCATCTAGACCCTTATTCCCCTTCATAGCCAAAAGATGATGATGCCCTTCCGGTGAGCAGCCAATGAAATAAATAGAAACCTAGGTACTCTTCCCCCCTCTCAGAATCAAACATCGTACGAGGCTCCCTTCTAGACCATCACCATACTCATATGACATCCAAGTCCAAACCCCGTGAGCCAATCATGTGAGTAGGGGCCCCGCACTTTTCCATCTAGACCAAAGCCTTAAAAAAAATACTCACTAAGAAAGGAAAGCGGAGCATATCCCCCTACAATTGCGAAGTGCAACAAAATATAGAACGGATCTGTGAACAACTAAGAAATATACGACAAGTGCCTTCTGGACCGTATCAAAGCCACCTTGTAGTTCTCCTTCAGTCAAATCCTCCTAAATCTTGTCGAATAATAGCTTAAGAGATATTAGAAGTAACGAAAATAGAAGGGTGTTAGCAGGTAATGAAGGACCTAGCTTCTTAATACGTGAAACCCTGAACTTCTTAGCATAGACGATTCTCTAATCAGGCAGAATAGAATAGTTACTAAAAAGTTAAAGTGATATAATAGACCAAACGCTACTATCTATTACTATAAATATACGAAGCTAGAAAGATAAGGAGCACTTGCTATAATAAAGTCTAGAAATCACTAAGCTAACTAAGAAAACGCGGAATTCGTTCTAGTCTATTATAGTACTCTCCTATACAGGTATAATTGTATAAAGTTAGAAGAATCGAACGGAATATAATATTCTTTCTCTAGCTTTGCTTCTTAAAAACTATAATCTATATAGCTATAGCCCTTCGTACTCGATATAAACCTTAACCCTAGCCTCTAAAGTATATATAAAGAACCTATCTAAGACTAAGTTAATATATAAACTTACTCTACTAAATTCCCTTTTTTAAAAATATATATATATATATATATATATATATAAATATAAAGAAAGGCTAAACCTTTAAATAAAAGCTATAAATAATCTATATCTATAATTTAATTCTCTTTATAACTCGATAATAGGAAAATATTAAGAACTCGAACTAAAGCAAAAGAATAATAAAACAACTAAGTATTACTTCGGAACTTATTAGCTTACTTAGTATTCACGAGCATATTAAATAAAAGCCTCGCCGCTAAGTAGTAACTATTAAAAACAAAGGAAGATATTATTCTTAACTATTCTATTAAGTTGAAACACTTATTATAATATTAATCAAAAAGCCTAATTAAAAACTACGACAAATTCACTAATTAAAAATATAACCCAATTCCTCTAATGAAGAAAATCGCACAAATCCTAACTAATCAGAACCCGAAGCAAAACACCAACTTTATAAAACCACCCCCTAACCCAGGAGCAAACTCTCCGTCACACCCTCAAATCCCGGACCAAAGGCTCCGCAAAAATCTCCCCCTTCTACCTCACACACACACACACACACACACCCACACGGAACCCCCTCCGGATCGCGAAGAGCAACAAAAACAACAGCTTAACATAAAAAAAGAAGCATCGGCATAACAATATCGCACCCCTAGTCGATCAATCTCCCAACGCCGATCTCTCTTAATACTCTCTCTAAAGAAAAGAAACATCTAACTAAGTTAAGCTAAGATAGATCGCAAGACCTCTCTATAAGAAAGCCTAAACTAAAATAAACTTATATACCTCTATATCTCTCTCTCTCTTATAAAACAATATAAAGTAAGTAACTAAGAAAGTAAATACTATATTATATACTAAAAATAAATATATAATATAAAAAAACACTTATTATTTTATAATATATATACTAGAAAACTAAACTTAGATACTAATACTATTAATAAAATATTAAGAAAGTATTTAATAATTATTATATTAAGTAGAACTTAAATAATAATATATATTCTATATAAAATTTATTAATATATTAACTTATATAATCGCTAAATAGTAAATATATACTAATAGCTAATAGAATCTATAGAGTAAGTACTTAGTTAGCTCTTTTAAAAGTAATTAATCTAGATTTCTAGATAGATATAGTATTTATATAGAAGAAAATTAGCTTTTAGTAAAATAAAATAAAAATGTCTTATATACTTTTTATTTATTATATTAAACTACTAGCTTGAAAAAGCTAATATAGATTAATAATCGTCTCTTTTTTACTAATAATATATTATACTAATTATATTAGAGTAAAAAAAGTCGTATTTAATATTAAAAGCTAATTATTAATAATATATTAATATAAAAGTATTAATATCTATGTCGGTATATATTAAAGAAGTAAATAGCGACTCGGATTAGTATACGTGAGTACACGTGCTTCTCGCTTAAGAGCTACTTAAGTAGGCATCGTAGCTAGCTTTACTCGGTATATACGAACGATAATATAACTCTTTTTATATTACTTTTATAACTATAAGTTATACTAATACTAATTAGTAGACGTATAGATCAGATACTCAGTTACTTCGTATATTTCTACTATAGGTATACTTATATAAAAGTAAACTTAATATCACTAGTAGACTCCTCTTTACGGATCGTAGTTCCTTCTACTATTCAAATTCACAATAACACACTATAACCGCTTCTTAAGACAGGAAGCGCCGATTGCGAATATCGACTCTCTACTGACCTCTGAGAGACCTCCTACCTCTCTCTAAGAGACCTCCCGACCTCTCTCTAAAGAGACCTCTCGAACGCCTACTAATAGCATCGATTCGACAAAATACAAACGCTTCTTAAGATAGGAAGCGCCGATTGCTACCCCCGACCTCCTACCTTCCTCTAAGACAATTTATACTATCCGAGATATCTGAAACCCGATAACGACATCTATTACGATATAGCGGACATACCGGCCCTAATAGAAGAGACGATATATACTACCGAATAAGAGGAGAAGTATACTAAAAGAGAGAATAAAGACCTCCTTCTTTAAGACGAGTTTTAAGTGGACTTTAAAGAATAGAACTAAGATAACTTCGCTAAAATCTACCGATCTACTGCTACTAAGTTATAATAGACGCTTTATAGTAGAAGCGTATAGGTTAGAATAGATAGGTATACTTAGGTACTATATAATACCGCCACCGAGGTTAACTAAACTAAGTAGTCGGATAAAGAAATGTTAAAAGCTATAATAGCTAAGAGAGCTAGTACTAAAGTCTTTAGATCTCGTTATAAATATATAGTAGAATATGCTAAAAAATAACAAAAGCTATAATAATAATAATATTCAGCCTTCTTAGATACTACTAGTAATTACTTCAACGATTCTGCCGACCTAGGTCTATTAGTCTTTAGATTCTATTATAAATATATAGAGATATATACTAAAAGATAACAAAAACTATAGTAATAATAATAATATTTAGCTTCTTTAGATACTACTAGTAATAACTTCAATAGTCTTACTAACCTTAGTCTATTATATACTACCTAAACTTAAGATAACGAAGATGACGGAGTTAGGAATAAGGACTATATCGTAGTACTACGAGGCGGTTCTATAAAGTTTTAATCTATAGTTATAAAACTATACTCTTTTAAAACTTCTTAAACTTTTAGAATAGCACTAGCGGATAGAGAAGTTTCTAGGATAGTACTATTAAATAATCTAATACTATAATCTTATGAAAAAGAGAGAGCTTTTGAAGTATAGAGTAGGTAGGATATTAAACGATAACTCTTCCCTCGATATCGACTTCGTTACTTAGAGATTTATTAAGACACTAATATCCTAGAACCACTATTAGACTCTCTCTAGAAGAGCAGACGTGCCTAACTCTAGTAAGATATTAAACGATAGACCTCTTCTTAATATCGACTTTATTATTTACTCTCTTTCTAATATCGACTTCGGATTCGTTAGAATACTAATATCCTAGAACCTCTTTTAGAACTGTCTTAGGGTTATTTAGAGGTTTATTAAGACGCCGATATCCTAGAACCCTTTTTAGAACTACTCTAGAGACGTAGACGTAGCTAACTCTAAAAGCTTCCGAGGCCTCTAAGCGACTTTAAAGTATTATTCTAAGAGTTTAAAACCTTTATCTCTAATTTAAGTAATAACTTCGACATTTCTACTAAACGTCTAAAGTATAATCAGCGATAGAACGATCTTAGCAAAGGCTTACTAATACAAAGAAATATATACTTTAATCTAGGTTAATATAAATAAGCTAGATATATAGAACGGAATAAGAGATAATAGGAGATAGAAATAGAGCCTTCTTATTAGCTAAGAACAGGGAATAGAGAGCTCTAATTAGTTAGATTAGATAGGAGATTTTAATGATTTTTAAGTAACTTCTATCGTTTTAAAGAAGTACTAGTGTTAGTATATATTAAAAGGGTAAATAGCGACTCGGATTAGTATACGTAAGTATATATGCTTCTCGCTTAAGAGCTACTTAAGTAGACATCGTAGCTAGCTTTACTTAGTATATACGAACGATAATATAACTCTTTTTATATCGCTTTTATAACTATAAGTTATACTAATAATCTAAGTCTATAAAAATATAAAGAACTATTATAAAGAGTTTACTAAGAGAAAAACTAAAAAAAGAACTCTTTTAATAAAGTAATAATACTTTTTAAAATACTATATATTCTTATTTAAATAAGTCTCTCTAGTTAGAAAAGTAGAAACTAAATAAACTTATAATATAAAAGACTAATCTATAGTATTTTAAAAAGAGATATTATATAAGAATTAAATTATAAAATCTTAATATATTTTAGCTATTGTAAGGTGCACACGTGACCTAGCAGACCTGTATATAGTTACGAAAGTGCCTCGTACTCTTCTCTTCTCTTTAGCAGACGTTTTATATACTATATAATTGATTATATTAAATCTACCTTTCTTTTAAGCCTTGACTAGGGTAAGACAACGAAACTACGTTCGATATAACTATTCTATAATATAGTAGTAATGTTATAATTCGATTCTAGATAAGCCTCTATTAAAATACGAACCCTCGTACTTCCGTATACGCTCTATTATATATCCTACTTCTACCTCTACCTACTCTACTCTATAACCTATATCTACGAACTTCTATTTAAGTCCCGAGTCTTTGATCTGCTCTACTTTACTAAATCTTCGATCTACTTAATTTACTCCGCTCTATAACCTATATCTACGAACTCCTCTTTTAGTTCTAAATCTTCGATTTACCTTACTAAGCTTTCAATCTACTCTACCTCTTCGATCTACCTAGTCCTCTTACGCCTCTGCCTCGATATCGACCTCTAAGACTCGGAAGCTCTTCTCTCCTCTCCTCTCCTCTTCTCTTCAACGAAGTTAATAACTCGGACGTTGCTATAACAACCGTCTAATATATATACTCAATAGCTTCGCTACTAACTTTATATCTTATTAAACTCTTACTTCTTATATTAATATACCTCTCTAAGACGTAGTATAGGCTAGGAACATATATCAGTGTTATATATAGTTTAAAGCGCTCTTAAGTATCTTAAAGAAGAGAAGAGAACATAGTTATATATACGCTAGCTAGAGTATGGATTCCTCGAAGCCTATCTCTAATTAGTAAACTAGTATAGGAGAATAGATAGCTTAAAAGCCCTAGGTTATTTATACCTATACTAGGGTACTATACTTAGAGAGAAGCCTTACTTAAGAACTAGAAGACGGATTATAGCCTTGTTTATTTCTTTCTTTTACCTTTTTAGATCTTTAAAGCTAACCTTTCTTTTAAAGGGGTATGTTATAAGATATATACGTGACCTAGTAGACCTATATATAGTTACGAAAGTGCCTCGTACTCTCCTCTTCTCTTTAGTAGACGTTTTATATACTATATAATTGATTATATTAAATCTACCTTTCTTTTAAGCCTCGACTAGAGTAAGACAACGAAACTACGTTCGATACGACTATTCTATGATATTAGCTATAGATTTAAAGTTCTATATAGCTAGTTATAGAACTTATTAGACTTAGATAACGATATTACTAGTAATATATTAAAAGAGTCTATAATATTTATTATATTATATTAAATAATTTAATCTATATTAGCTTTCTAAGAATAACTAATAATATATCGATTATTAGTAGAAAATAGTAAATTTAAAAAAGAATAGTTCTTCTAGTTTAAAAGCTAATAGAATACTTAGTCTTAGTATATTCTAAAAGAAAAAAGATATAGTTATAAAACTTTAATAGTAAATTCTAATTATTTATAATTTAAAGAGATTATACGATTTATTATAATGTTTTTATACTAAATTAAGAGTTATATAATAACTTTTTTATAATAAAGTAGATTTTTATAAAGAAAATATAAGTTCTCTAATATCTATTTAGTACTATAAGATACTAGTACTAAAGACCTAATATTTACTCTATTATTATTACTTTTTTAATAATCTTTATTATATTAAATAGGAATTTTTAATATTTATTATATAACTTATATTACGATAATCTAATAAATATTATATTATTAACTAAGTCTAAAAATAAGATAAAGTTATCGTAGATAGTAGAAAGATTATATAAGCTATAAACTAAAAAGATATTAATTTTTATATAAAAAGCTTAAGAATGAAATAAGTTCTTACTTATATTATAAAAGAAGTTTCTTAAACTTTATAATCTCTTAAAACCTTATTATACTAACGTCTAGTTTTAGTCTTAGATTTATATTAATCTAGTAAGACTAATTAAAAAGTAAGACTAACTAAAAAGTAAGACTAGTTAAAAAGACTAACTCTATAATAGCACGAAATATATACTATAGGAGAAGAGATATATAGAAGTACGTTTAAGACTAAATAAC
Organism: Hymenoscyphus infarciens; assembly: GCA_001414345.1. Taxonomy (NCBI): domain Eukaryota; kingdom Fungi; phylum Ascomycota; class Leotiomycetes; order Helotiales; family Helotiaceae; genus Hymenoscyphus; species Hymenoscyphus infarciens. Next base: position 112,340 of record LLCB01000056.1, on the reverse strand, counting down.
GTGAGTAGATACTAGGCTCTAATATAGAAGAAAAGGAAAAACTATTCTTTTTCTATACTAAGTATAAACATCTATATATAAGAGGTCAGAGACTACTAAGTCCTAATAAGAATAATAACCGAGTCCTTTCTAATATAGCTACTAAAATAATAAGAGCTTTAAAGCTAAATATATAAGACCTTAAAGTAAAATATATAATATCTAATCCTTACTTTCTTTAGCCTCTTCTATCTTATAAGTTATAGGAGTATTAGTAGTCGTAGAGGTATTAGCAGTTTTATAAATACTAATAATTTAGAATAGCGTACTATTATATCTCCTCTCCTTTAAAAAGACTCGTTCTAAGTCTTTGGTTATTAATCGGCATAGTATCGGTTAACCGGAGCATTGTTTACGTAATTATTATAAAGAATATAGCTTATCTACTATTATAGTATCTAGTAGTTAGAGTAGAGTCGGTAGCTAATAGTATTATTATTTTAAGAGATAATCGTTCTTTGTTTACTATTATATACTCTATAATAATAGATATAAATAGAAGAGAGGCTGATTATTAGCTATTAGGTAGAAAGTAGTACGCTATTATAGAGTTATTATGTTCTTACTATTATTATATATTATAATAGTAATTATTAAGTAATAAATAATAATTATAAAGTAATAGCTATTATTATAAGTAGTATATTAGTAGGCAACTTTTCCCTAATTCTAACTTCTCTTCTTCTTTTCTTTTTATCTAAAATAATATATAATAAGAATACCTTCTAATTAGATATATTCTTATATACTAACTTTTATCCTAGAACATATATATATATTATATATATATATATAAAAGTAAGTCTTTCCCTTCTTTATTAGGCCTAGTTTAGAGCTAATCTAATATAGTAAAATACCTCTCCTATGTCCTCCTAGTACGCTTCTAGCTACCTACTAAGTCTACTACGTTTAGTACCTTTAGATAAAATCTTAAAACAGAGATTATATATATACTTTTAAGAAGCCGAAGTTAAAGAAATATAGGTACTACGTAGAGTAGAATATTATATATATTCTAGTAAGTTTAATCTTAAATATATACTAAATCCGTTCTAACTTAGATAGTTACTATGGTTTATAGAGAAGGAGTTTAGTAAGCTTAAGCTTAAGAAGGAGAAGAGGGCTATTAAGAAGGCTACTAAAGCCTTAGATAAGGTGTTAGTTATTACTAGTATAGAGGTACTAAAAAATAGTTTAGAGGTATAGTTTACTCTCTTAGAAGAGACTTAGGTACTTCGTACTAAGGTTACTATAAGTACCTCTTATTTATTAGAGAGGTTTCGATTACTAATATTTAACAGTCTTTATACTATACTATAGAGAGTAGGACCTCTATCTAAACCTAGGTTTAGGTCCTCTTTAAAGCCTATCTAAAGAGTTTATAGGCGTTCTCTTCTAAGCTAGTTATAGGAGGTTACTAAGATAAGAAGCATACTTATAAGAAAGAGGTAGAGGAAAAGCCGGTTTAGGCTTCTTACGCTTAAGAGAGTAGAGAGGAGGATAATAAGTTAGAGGAAGAAGAGGCTTTAGCTTAGAGAGGGTTAGTAGGCCCTGTTTTAGTAGTAACTTAGTCTTAGTTCTTTACTTTATTAATTTTAAATATTCCTACTAGTTAGTATTTTATCTTAGGTTTTTATTATAAGTTCCTTATTAAGAGTAACTAGAATTAGAAGGTATTAATAGAGTTTTATAAATTAACTCTTTTACTTAATTCTTATCTAATTCCTATATATTAATCTATTTAGAGAGAAGTTAGAGTAGTTCTAGCTATTCTAGATATTTAGTATAAAAGTCTCTTAGATAATATAATAAACTCTAAAAATTGTCTATAAAATACTAAATAGGATCTAAATTATATCTAATCTATCTTATCTAATATTATAGCTATCTTTTAAAAAGTCTACTACTAAGTATTTCTTAAACCTTCTATTCTTATATATCTTAAATAATATCTAGTAAGAGCTCTAGAGCCTCTTATCCTAGTAGAGGAGTATTTAAATCCTTTAAAAGTATATTAGAGGTAAAAACATTATAAATTAATATTATAGGACAAAGGTGGGTTAGATAAAGGATTACCTAATAATCCCTACCTTTTAAGCGAGGAGTATAGTATTTAAAGCCTTATACTCTTCTCTATAGTTCTAGGAATTAAGTATCTACTTTAACTTTACTTTACTTATTCTATACTCTCGATATAGCTTCTATAATCGCTATAGTTATAAGCTTGGTTAGTAGATAGGATACTGCTTTTACTATACTAGTTATATTAGCTTTATCTTCTTTTTATCTATTCTTATCTTCTTTTTAAGAGTATTGCTTTTATAATAATAAGCTTACTTATAACTAAAAAGGTCCTTCTTACTAACTAAAACTCGTAGCCTATATAGTATAACCGCTTCTTTTATATTACCTACTAAGAAAGAGTCTAGGAATACTTCGATCTAAATAGCCCTAATACTAAGAACGCTAATAAGCTTAAAAGACCTTATTCTACGATTGAATAGACTATACTTAATAAGAATATTAGACTCGAAGAAGCCTAGCTTATAGTAAATAAAGTCTAGGATATACTCTTAGTAGCTTAATATATTAGAAGAGATCTACTAAAACTATCTCTTCTAGTATTAGCTAATAACGTTAAAAAGGACTTTAAAGATAATATTAAAAGATATACTTTTAAAATTAATAAGCTTTATACTATATAAGGTAAGATATATAAAGTTAGCTCCTAGGTAGAGAGTACTATAGACAAGTTTATACTCTTAAAAGCTTAATTCTTACTTAAGTATACTAGGAAATTCGCTTCCTAGAACCTAATTTAAAAGCTTAAAAGTAACTTAGTACTAATATTAGAAAGCGTAGAAGATATAGTATATATAAAGTACTAGAATATACTTACTTAAACTAAATCAGAGTCTATAAACTCTAATCACTAGTTTTCTAACTAGAAATACTACTATAACTAAGTAAAAAATTTTTAACTCTTAGAGATTAAGAGTCTACTTATAATAAAGGACTTTCTAGATATAGTTTATTAAATTACTCTTACTTAGGTAATAAGTTAAAAGATATAGTTAATTAATAATATAAAGCTTAAGAAAGGAGTTATATTATTTAATAATCTTACTAAAATGTTTTTAGAGATTCTATATAAATACCTTATATTAAAGACTAGTAAGAAGGCTAGTAGGATGTTTTCTATTCTTAGAGGTAGAAGTAATAACTTATCTAATTCTAAGAATAGAGTCTAAAACAAGGGTTCTAATAATAAGAAATGTCTATATAAGACTAGTTAAGAATACTTTTAGAAACCTATTAACTACTAAACCTTAGAATTCGTACTTACTAGAAAGTATAATCCTACTCTTAATAATCTTCTAGATAATAAGAAGTTAAAAGAGATTATATAGTACTTAGAAGCCTTATTTTAAATAGACCTCTAAAAGAAACTAATTAAAAAGTTCCTTATAACATAATCTAAGTTTAGAAAGGGATCTATAAGCTCTACTTAAGGGTTATTAAAATACTCTATTAAGAATATAAGTACTATAATCTTATTTCTAGAGCTTCTAACTAATCTAGAAAGAATAAACTAAGCTTTAAAATAAGGAATTTACACTTTCTTAGCTAAATATACTAAACACCTTTTTATAGATTTAATACTCTTTAATAACTATAGAGTAGTCTATCTTATTAATAGTAAGGATATACTTATCCTAAGAATCTTTAAGTACTTTAATAATATAGTAGAATTAAGAACAACTAGTATTCTAATTAGTAGAATAGGAATAAGAGTTATAAAGAACGTTCTTAGAGATAAGAGAGGAAGTAACTTTATAGATCTAACACTTACTAATATTACTATTATTAAGGGTTTTTATTCTAATATTATCTTAGAAGTATATATTAGGGAATCTAGAGTATAGTATAATAGGTATAACTATTTACTATACTTTAGACTTATAGAGAATAATATAGTTATTAAATCTTTAATTTATATAGTAAACTTAGTCTTATTTAAATATAACTCTATTAATAACTATACTAAGCTTTAAAACCCCTAAGCTATATTTACTTTAATATATCTAATACTTTCTAAAAAGATTAATAAACGCTTTTATAAGAAGATAAGAGACTATACTAGACTAAGAAGTAATTTAGTAGAAATTTAGTATAAAAGATTAGAATATCTAAGATAAGAAGCTCTTAAAGCTCTAGTCTAGTTAGTAAAGAATATGAAAATTATAGATATTAAATAAGCAAAGTACTTATACTATACTATTACTTATACTTAGAACGTGGTTTTAAGATATATCTCTAAGAATAGAAGTATATAACTATTCTAGTAGTACTTATAAGATCTATTTAACTTCTTAACTAGATATAATAGAGCTAAATAGCTCCTTCTAATAAAAGAGGAGTATAGTAAGAAGCTCTTTAGATTTATAATAATAAATAAGAGAGGAGAAATAGTGTTTAAGAAGCTTAGAAACTTTAAAAGATAGGTTAGATAGTAATATAGTCTTTTAATTTATAAGCTTAAGTATAATAATAATAAATTAGTAATTCTATAATATAGTGCCTTAGAATATACTTTATAGGCTACTAAAATTAGAATAGACTTAGAGCTTATACTAACTTATACTTATAAGCTAAATAGAGGGGTAGAGAGAGTAAGATAAGAAGTAATTATCTATTTAATTAAAATATTATCTACTACTAACTTACTATAATACTTCTAGACTAAGTTAACTATGGCTAGAATCTAGCTCTATAATATAAGTCTTAACTAAAGAAATAAGTTTAAGATACTAAATAAGGTACTCTTATTATAGTTTAATAATTATTTCTACTAGTATAATCTAAAGTTTAAGAACTTAGTAATAAAAGACCTTAGACTAGATTAGAATAGAATCTATATTTATAAATCTAAGGCTTATCTACTAAAAAAGGAGAGAGAGTAAGAAGTTAAGAAGAAAGCTTTTAAAGTTAATTCTAGAGCTTATATAAGTTATTTAGTTAAATATATCTTATTAAATATCTACTATATCTAGGTTCTATAGCTTAATTAAGTTATTATAACTTAGAACGTTATATTTAATAAAGAAATCTTTTATATACTAGAATATAAAAAGGTAGAATAATAACCTATTATAATTACTTAGATAGTAGTATAGTATATAGTTAAGTAGGAGTAATAAGACGCTAAAGCCTTACTTAAAAGTATTAGTATATATAAAATAGAGAGTATAAGAAAACTAAAACTAAGAGCTAAACTAGTAAAGGATATCTTACTTAAAGCTACTAATATACTAAGTAAAGCTTTAATTAGCTAGAACTTAGAGGTAAGGCTAGAAAAGGAAGATATAATCTCTTCTAAGTTTAGACTTTTATTACTTAGAGTAATACTTAAACTTAAAAGTATACTAGAATAGATTATAAGCTCTTAAAATAAGTAAAATATAGGAATCTTCTAATAAACTATAAGACTCTCTTAATAAGTGCTTATAAGATTCTCTTAACTATAAAATAATACTAAAAGTATAGAAGGCTTAAGTAGTCTACTAATTAGGATAAGTAATAGAATACTAGAGGAAATCTCTTAATAAAATAGAGAGAGTAGGCTCTTTTAATAATAAAGTAGTATATAAGAAAGAACTTCTAATATACTAGTTCTAGAAACTTCTAATATAAAGTTAACTAAGAAGTAAGGAATAATAAATATAGAAAGTAAAAACCTAAAAGAGCCTAAGATAAAGTAAAGGTATATAAAGAAAGTATATCTACTTATATTAAGAAAGAGTAAGAGAGGTTAACTTAGAGAGAAGGACGTTAGAGATATAATAATCTCTACTTTACTAGTTATATTAATTAGAATAGAGCTCTAATAAACTATTCTAGAATATTTAAATTATTTCTTTAATACTTTTTAACCTTTATTAGAGAGTATAGTATTAAATAGAGAAGACTTATAAGATATCTACTATATTATTATAATAGTAATAATAGGGGAAGAAACGCCTCTAAAGCCTAAATACCTATATCTTTATTAGTTAAAACTATTAAAAGAGCTAAAATTATAGAGAGAACTTATAAACTATCTACTTAGTAAGTACTTTAAAGATAATTTAGAACTTAAAATTAAGAACTTAGAGAAAAGGAAATACTAGTATATAATTAAAAGATAGAACATTAAAATAAAACTATTACTTCTAAAGTAGGTATTTATATATAAATATAACTCTATAAACTATCTAATTTGATACTAAGCTCGGCTTATAGTTAGAGGTAATCTCTAATAAGAAGATACTATCCTTTTAATATATACTACTATACTTATAGTAAGATTATTCTAAATAGCTATAATAATAGCTACTAGATTTAACCTAGAGATTAAGTAATATAACATTATAAACACGTTTATTAATATAGAAAGAGATATAAAAGCTTCTCTAGTAGTTTACTAACTTCTAGATAGATATTAATAAGAGAGACTATATATTAAATTAGATAGAGTACTTTATAAGTTAAGAGATTCCTCTACTCTATAGTTTAAACACTTTATAACTACTCTTTAAAAATATAGCTTAATACTCTATCTAAAAGAGCCTTATATTTATATAAATCTTTTAAGAAAGGTTTTTATAATCTTTTATATAGACAATATATAGATAATATACTATTAAGATAATAAATCTCTAGTAAGAGTTATAATAGATAAACTAAAGCTTTTATATAAACTATATTTACTTAGTAATATAGAATAGTATTTTAGAGTAAAAGTCTATAAAGATAGAGTATAGAAAAAGATATAGCTCTCTTATAATATATATATTAAACGAGTTACTAAACAATTTAAGCTTATTAATAGAGATTACTTAAGTATACTACTTCTAGTATATAAACTAAAAAAGAATTAAGAAATAGTAAAACCTATGTTTATAAAGTTCTATTAAAAGAAGGTAGGTTTAGTACTCTATATAGTAATTATAATATAACTAGATATTATATTTACTACTTCTTAGCTTTTATACTTCTTAACTAACTTAAATAATAAATATATAGCTATAATAGATTAGTATATTTAATACTTATTTAGGATAAGGTTCTTAAGAATTATATATAGAGGAGAGCTTAAGAGTATATAACTAGTACTTACCTTAGACGTATTATATACTAATAATCTAGAAACTCGAAAATCTTCTAATAGATATATAATATTATTATTTAGTAGACTTATAGCTTAGAGAGCCTTATAATAAGATATAATTATAATATTAATAATAAAAGCTAAGCTCTTAGAAGTAAAGTAGCTAAGTATAGAAACGATAGTGTTAAAGCGTCTCTTTAAGAAACTATAGCTTAATTTAGATAAGATATAGAATATATTCTATAATAATTAATAAACTATTTAATTAATTACTAGAGAAAATAAGAGAATCTTTATAAAGCTTTAATATATAGATATCTAGAATATATAGCTTTATTAGAAGTATTAGAAGGGATCTTTCTAAGTTACTTATTTACTAATAAATAATATACTAGTAAATAGACTTATAAAAAACTTATTTAAGTAAAAATTTAAATATTTTAAAGCTTTACTTAATCTCTAGAACGCTTATTTACTTAGTAAAACACTCTTTTAAGAGGTAAAAGTATACTAAATTTTAAGTTAAAACTATATTTTTAAGTTAAAAACACTTTTCTAGAATAGTAAATAACGCTTTCTATTATTTTTTATATATTATTATACTTTACTTTATTATTTTACTTATATATTTTTAAGAAGTTTTATTCTTTTTTATATTATAATTATTTAAGGAGTATTATAAGCTTATTTTAGATTTTATTTATTTATTTAATTATTATATACTTAGTAATTAAGTATTATAAGACCTTTTTAAAGAGTACTACTAAATATAAATATAAAGTCTTAAAAAAACTAACTACTACTACATAAACGTAAAGTATACTAACTAACTAATAGTGCTTCTTCTAATACTTAGAAACAGTTTTATTAAAAGTAGTAAGTACTATACTTATTTTATTAAGAGTATTACTAAGATTAATATTATTAGACTTATTATTACTATTATTATTCTTAGACTCCTTACTCTTAGAAACATCCTTCTTACGCTTATAGCTCTTTAAAGAACGCTTAGAATAGTTATTAGTAAGCTTCTTAGAAGACGACTTCTTAGAAACTAACTTTATAGAAGTAGTTTTCTTTAAAATAGTCTTTCTTAGAACGGATTTTTTAGAATAGCTCTTTAGAAGAACCTTTAAAGGCTTTTAAGTAGACTTTTACTACTTAAAGAGAGAGGTATTATCTTTACTATAAATAGTAGAACTCTTATAAGAAGTGCTTAGGCTCTTAGTTTAACTACGAGTATTAGCTCTTATAAGTAGAGTATTATTTAAGATAGAAGCTATAAAAAGAGTGTTCTTAAGAACACGGTTACTACGCTTTAAAATCTTAGAAGTATTACTATCTAGCTTATTATTAGAAGTAAGACTCTAAAAACTATTAAGCTCCTTATAATAATAAGTATAGTTTAGAACTAAGGATAACTAAGAGCTTCTAAAACCTTATTTAAGACCTATATAGATTATACTATATAACTTCTCTTACTCTTAAACCTATAAAATTAGCTAAGGAAATGAAATAAGAAGTAGAAGACTAACTAAATAAAGCTCTATATAAACTTTATTACTAATATTAGTTTAATATTTCTTAAGATTTTTAGTTAAGGTAATTATAAAAGAGAGATAGATACTTAATAACGTTTTATAAGAGTATCTAATAGTATAGTTAAAATAGTATATAACTTTTTTAGATTCTATATTATAGTAGTAACTAGTTAATTTACTAGCTACTATAGAAGTAACGTAGCTCTTATAAAGAGCTTCTTAAAAATTTAAAATATTATAATAAGCTTTCTTAATAGAAGACGTAATAAGTAAGCCTTTACTACTAATAGTTAGATACTTAATATTATTACTAGGAAGTTTGTTTAAAAGCTTAGTACTAATAGCTAGAAGCTTCTTAGGAAGTTTTTTAAGCTTAGAACTGTTTTTAGAAGCTTAATATTAATTAGAGCTTATAACTACTAACTTCTCTAACTTATTCTTAGAGACGTTAATAGTATAAAATCTATCGAGTATACTACTCTAGAGTATAACTAGACTAGAAGAGGAAATATATAAGAGATTTAATATTCGATATTCTTATATAGTTAGCTAAAGTATAGAATAAAGATCGATATACTTAAAAGAATAATGCTTAGGTTCTAATTTATTAATTATATATTTAACTCTTTTATTATTATCTTTATAAACTTTAGCTTTATAATATTTATAAACGAGTATAGGGTTATTACTTATAGAGGTCTTACTATTTAGAAGACAAGAGATCTAGGAGAGAGGCTATTTTAGTTAATATAAGAGCCTAGAAAAGGCAAATATAAGCTTTATACTATAGTCTTTTATTAGATAGCACGCGTTATAGTAGTCTAGTAGTAGCAAGAGAGTTTTAAAGAAGTTATAAAAAGAAAAGAAAGAGTTTAAGTTATTAAATCTATATATATAGTAAACGACGCTTTCCTAATTAGGAAAGGTTATTTAAAGGGTATATTATAAGATAAAGGTAGGTTAGATAAAGGATTACCTAATAATCCTTACCTTTTAAGTAAGGAGTATAGTATTTAAAGCCTTATACTCTTCTTTATAGTTCTAGGAATTAAGTATCTACTTTAACTTTACTTTGCTTATTCTATGCTCTCGATATAGCTTCTATAATCGCTATAATTAATAATCCTTTTAGAAGTTTTAGTCTATAGAAGTGTTCTATATAATCTAGTATTTTAAAAGATCTTATCTACTATTTAGTAAGCTTTTAGCTAAGACGATTTATCTTAAGATTCTTAGTAAATAAGTAGACTTTATCTCTAATATCTTAGTTAATAGCTTTTTAGTATTAATTTATACTATTCTTTATTCTTTTCTAAGCCTTATTTATATTATCTTTTACTATCCTCTAAGTAGAGTATATATATTAAGCTACTTTTACTACCTTATTATAGTTAAGACATTTCTAAGAAATAAACGTCTTTAGCGTATTCTAGTTCTATAAAGTCTTTAAGTTAAGTCTAAACTTAAGCTAATAAGAGGTTATACTAATAAATAAGTATAAAAGTATTATTTATATTCTATCTATTAAGAGGATTAATTTACTCTAGTTATCTTAGTAGTAGTTTATAAAGAGCCTTAGTCTTTAATTAATATATTAGTTTATTATCTTTATCTATTTATCTATTTATTTATAATAGATAGTACTAAGCTTAAGCTTAATACTAATTATTTAATAAAATTTAGTCTAAAATAATAATATAAATTAAGATCCTTAATTAGACGTAATCGATTTAGAATAGTAACTAAAATAGTAAATCTATTAAATAAAGAGTTTAGCTAAGCTTTTAATATCTATAGTTAAGTAGTAGAGTATTAATATTAAATCCTTTCTAAGTTAGTTAATAAATACTAGTATAGTATTAAATCTATATTTATCTTTTAAGAATAATTTAAAATCTATATATAAATATTATATAAGATAGTCAAGTACTAGAAAGGAGTGAAGAAAGCCTTACTACTTAGTTTATTAAAGATAAGAGTATTTATAAGCTTAATAATTCGCTATATATCTCTTATAGTCTAAACCTAGTCTAACCTAGTAGTAGTATTATACTAATAACTAGTATATCTTTTTTATACTTAAGTAAGTACTAGATACTTAGTTATAGACTTCTTAGATTAGCTTTATATATAGTTTAGTATTCCTTTAAATATAAAGTTAATTTTTAAAAAGGAGTAAATTATCTAGTAAGATAGAGTATTTATCTAGAAGTTTATAACGTTCTTTCTAAAAGGAGTATAGGTTATCTTCTTTTAACTTTTAAATTATATTTAAACTTAACTTTAGAATAATATCTATTATATTAAGAGATATAGACTATTCTTATAAAAAGATCTAAGTAAGTTTAACGTTAATTTAAGAGTTTAACTAATTAGATTCTAAAAGAGTATATAAGTAGCTATCTAATTTAGCTTAATTATAGGTTTTTAAGTCTTATTTATATTAAGTTAATATATCTACTTTTTAATTACTCTTCTTAAACGTAAATTAGATCTAAAAGTTAAAGTCTAATAAAAACTCTATCTATTAGACTTACTTAGCTATAAGTAGCTTAGTTGTTATAAAGTATTCTAATAATCTATAGTTTAAATATACGTTAATATACTTCTAATATAATATAAGTTTAAAGCGCTATTTCTTAAAAGCTTCTATAATAGTAGATAGTTCTTTATTATAGATCTCCTAGTTCGATTCGTAGCTAACTAAGACGTATAAGTAGAACCTAATAGAGTACTAAAGGCTATTATGTTATTATAAGAAAACACTTACTATTACTCCTTCTAAAGAGTCTATTTCTACCTTTTTATTTATTTATTTATTACTATTTAACGTTAGGCGGAGTCTAGATCGCGTGGTCTAGGTCTTAAAAAGTCCTAAAGAAGAGCAAATAACACTAGAGGGGTGCCCTAGGCTATAGGGGGCGTAAACAAGTAAGCTAATTTATAAAAGACAGTTTAAAGAGAAGCTCTACTTTCGAAATAGCTCTTATTCTTAAATAGTTTAACGAGTTAGAAGAAGATAAAGAAGATATATAAAAGTATAAGAGAGAGAAGAGAGATAAAGTAATTAAACTATCTTAAGAGATAGATCTTTATAAAGAATTTAGTCTTAGTATAGACCTTGTAAAAGAGTTCCTCGGACCCGGGTCTAAAGAGGAGTTAAGGCTTTCCCTCGACCTCGGCTAATAGCCTTAGGTCCTTCTTATTTATAAGCCTATAAAAGAGTAGGTGGAATTATGTCTTTGCCTTCTTATATTTGTAGTTCTCTAACTCTAGAAGTGTATTAAAGTAGAAGAAGCGAAGGTAGTATGCTATAAAGTCTCTATAGCTAGTGCGAGCTATAATTAGCTAAGCTAGGACCTCTCTTAGTAGCTTAAGAGTCCTAGGCTTCGAGGACTAGGAAGTGAGACCTAGCCTCTTATAGGTGTCTAAGAGCGTGGTTTACTAGAGTTAATTTATAAGCTTAATTCCTATCTCCTTAGCTTTACGATTAAGTATAGTAGTATAGAGTAAGAGGTAGGAGCTAGAAGGAGGAGTTAAGCGAGCTGCTTTCCTTATAGCTTAGTCGGCTATTATATTGCCACGGATTCCTATATAACTAGGGCACTATCTTGTTTAAATTTTCCCGGGGTATAGCTAGGTGAAGTCAAAGACCTTATTAAAGGTTTCTTATAACGTGTCGTAAGACCGGTAGGTTAGTTAGAGCGTAGCTTCGAGGTTATTAAGGCAAATCTAGCTCTATTTCTACCTTTATATTATAATTAAGGTCGAAGTAGTATAAGGTTTATATAATAAGTAGTCTAGTCCTTAGTACTTTAAAAGCTTTATTATATTTAAGTATTTATAGAAAAGGCTTTAAAAGGTGTGTTATTATAGTTAAGAGTTTAGTAATTTTAGTATAACTTTTAATAAATTATCTATAAAATCTTATAAACTCTAGGTAAGACTTTACACCTATTATAGTAGTAGGTTAGACCTAGTTCTATAAAGGTTCTACTTTTTTAAAGTTAACTTTAAGTCTCTTTATAGTTAAGATAAATCCTAAGTATTTAACTCTAGTAATACTAAATTCGCTTTTCTTAATATCTACTTAGAGTCCTACTTCTTAGAGCTAACTTAGAACCTTCTTAACTTATTCCTTATATTCTTTAATAGTATCTAAATAAATTAAAATATCATCTAAGTAGATAATATAGAAGTTATTTAGATAATTAATTAAAACATTATTTATATAACGTTAATAAGTAGTAAGGCTATTATAGAGTCTAAAAGGAAGGATCTTATATTTATATATACTATACCTTATTCTAAACGTAGTTATCTCTTCTAAGATAGAGTCTATCTAGATATAATAGAAAGCTTATCTTATATCTAACTTAGTAAAGATTTTAGCTATTCTTATCTTTAAAAGAAGCTTATTAATTTAAGAGATTAAGTAGAGATTGTTTTAGGTTAGAGTATTAAGCTTCTTATAATTAATATAGAACTATAGCTTATTACTATTAGCTTTTTTAATAAAGAGTACTAGAGAGGTAAAAGAGCTATTACTATTAATAATAAACCTCTTATCTAAGTTCTTTATAAAATACTCCTTTATAGCTTTAAGCTCTATAGTTAACTATTAATATAAAGGCAAAAAGGAGTTAAGAAGTGGTTTATTTAAAGTAATCTTATAGTTATATTTATAGTAAGAAGAGAGCTTATTAAAAGCTACTTTTAAGAACACGTCTTTATAAGAAGAATAATATTTTAAGAGTTAGGCCTATATTAGAGCCCTTATATTATTATTATCTTAAAGAGAGGCTAACTTTTTATCGATAATCTAATCTAGCTTATAAATACTAGTTATATAAAATTCTAAGTTAAGTTATTTTATATTAAAGTATATAGTATTAGTACTTATTTTACTAATAAAAGAGTATAAAGTCTAGTTTTTTAAAACTATACTAGTAGTTTAAAGAGGCTTTAGACTAGAGTTAGAGGTTAAAATTTTAGAAAGAGTTATTATTATAAGTAAGAGTAATAGCTTAGCTATATTTATAAGTCTACTCTTTTTATATCTTTCTTATTACTAGATAACGTACTCTCTTTAATTCGTATCTAACTAGTAATTTAAAAAGGGTTTCTAGTTCTAGCTAGAAAGTAGAAGTAAGATCTTCTTACTAAAGTAGAGAGTTAGAGAGTAATTAGCTAGCTAAGTAATCTAGCTCTTTAAAGAGTTAAAGAGGACTTTAAAGTAGTTTAACTACTTATTACTAATAATTAGGTCTTATTATCTAAGGTCTAGGATAATAAAGGAGTAGTTAAGAATATAACGTTTATTAATATTTAGATATAGTTATATAAACTACGTTACCTAGCTTTTAGTACTATTATTATATCTATAAATAGATATTATATATAGTAATCTCTAAATCTTTAAACCTATTATCTTAGATAAGTATAAGGCTAGAAGCTAATTTAGAAACAGATACCTATTTACTTCTATATTTACTAAAGCTTATAATTTAATACTATATCTCTATATACTAAGAGTAGTATTTATAAGAAACTATTTTCCTCTTATAAGCTTAGAAAGATTAAGTCTAGTTAGGTTATAATTATATAAGCTTAGGAAGGAATTTTTACCTAAGCCTCTTTGTTTTCCTTCTAACTTAGCTTAGAGTTAAAGTACTCTTTAGAAGGTTATTCTTCTTTAGGTTAATTATCTATTTTATTAATACTAAAAAGATTAGAGTAATTAGGTTTAAAATACTTAAGCTTACTATAATAGTAACACTTTATACTAGTAGAGACTTAGTCTATTAATATAGTCTTTAATTTTTTACTAGTAGAAAATAGTCTAAGAGTTTATAAAATCTTCTAAGATATAAGATTAAGTCTATATAAGAGTAGAGAGGGTTTTAGAGTTAAGCTAGGTAAGGATTAAAAAGTACTTATCTTTTTAAATAATAAGGTTATACTAATTAGTTTAGCTATAGTATTAGTTATAGATAATTCTATATTTTAATACTTCTCTTTATCTAAAGCTAAAAGATATACTACTATCTTATTAAAATTATAATTCTAATCTCTCTTAGCTATAGTAGAGCTATCTTAAAGCTATAATATAATCTTATTCTATATCTAGTAGAATCTTTCTAACTCTAGTATTCTCTTAAGTATAGCTATACTTAAGAAGCGTACTCTAAAATCTAAAAAAGTTTCTCTTATATAACCCTTTCTACTTATTTATAAGGCTTAAAATTTATTTTAAGTATCCTTCTTCTTATAACTAGTTAAGAAGTAGGAATTAAGGAGTTCGATTATATCTTATTAATCTTTAAAGGCTATATTACTTATATCTAACTTATATTAGAGCTCTAAGTAGTTCTTAGTAAGTTTTATAGTCGTCTTCTAGATAAGAGCTTTATAAGTTTTAGGTATATAGTAATAGTTAGCGTTTACTTAGAGTCTATTATATATAGATATCTTCTATTATTTATAAGTAGATGAAGTACTATTATCTAAAGGTTTAATTTTCTCTATAATTTTGCTTTTAGCAGGTTATTAGGCTTTTAGTAAGGTTTTAGCTTATAATTATAGAGTAGATTATTATAAAGGAAGAATATTAGAGGTTAAGTTTTATATCTAAAGATAGTCTAGTATAATAGAAGAGTATAAAGAAGGAGTTTAATTATTTCCTAGTAAGTGTCTACTAATCTATTATACTAAATCTACTAATTAGGCGATTTAGTTATCTTACTATTAAATTCTTTTATCTTTTTCTTAGTTCTTAGCCTTTATAGCCTAAATCATTTCTTATATCTCGTCTATATTAGAGAAGTCTTAGTTATCTCTCTAGCTTCTAGAAGTAACCTCTTTATCTTTATTACTCTAAGACTTTTTATTCTTTAGTAAGTAGTATTAAGTTAGAGACCTTTCTATAAGTACTTAACTTTATTCTCTAAGAGAGGGCTCTACGCTTTAAAGTAGAGCTTAGAAAAGACCTAGAGTCGCTTCTAAGTCTAATATATTAAATATTAAAAAAGGAGAGGTAAAGAGAGTAATTTAGGAGTTTTCTAAATAACTATTTATATTATTAACTATCTAAATTATATATAGTAATCCTTATACTAAGAGGGTTATTAGGATTCTTAGAAATACTTAGTATATTCTAATCTCTTAATATATAAGATACGATTTTTACTAGCTATCTATATAGATACTAAACCCTAGTATTACTAGCTGTCTAGGAGATCTCTAAAATCCTAGCTATTTAAGAATATATTATTATAGTCTAATTCTAAGCTAAATTAAAATTAAAACAAATAGAGTAATAATAAGCTTAAAAGAGATATTATAAAGGCTATTACTAGTAAAGAAGAGTTTTTCCTTTTTATATAATAGTACGAAATATATACTATAGGAGAAGAGGTATATAAGAGTACGTTTAAGACTAAATAACGTAAGTAGATACTAGGCTCTAATATAGAAGAAAAGGAAAAACTATTCTTCTTCTATACCGAGTATAAACATCTATATATAAGAGGTTAGAGACTACTAAGTCCTAATAAGAATAATAACTAAGTCCTTTCTAATATAGCTACTAAAATAATAAAGGCTTTAAAGCTAAATATATAAGACCTTAAAGTAAAACATATAACATCTAATCCTTACTTCCTTTAGCCCCTTCTATCTTATAAGTTATAGAAGTATCAGCAGTCGTAGAGGTATCGGCAGTTTTACGAATACTAATAATTCAGAATAGCGTGCTATTACAAACTCTCTCGTAGATAGAAGAGTTTATAAGTAGAAAGATAAGTTAATAGCGCTAACAATTAGCTAACTCTTTATTATAGTTCTCTATAATAAAGCTAAACTATCTCTCTTTATTTAATAAAAAAGAAATTTACTAAAAAAGAAATCTTATAAAAATAATTTCTATATAAAAAAGAGAAAAAAGAAAAAGAGAGATTAGATATATATATATAGATATATCTATAAAATATCTCTAAAAAAAAAACCTTATATAGAAAGATTAAATCTTATTAATTAACTATAAATATATATAGATCTATATATAAAATAACGTTTAATATATTCTATCTAAATTAATACTTCTCTTCTAATTTAACGCTTCTACTATTCTCTTCTCTAATTCTATTATAATAACTTATTTTAGAGAGTATTAAGACGCTAAGCTAATAGAAAGAGTTAAAGTTAAAAGAATAGAATATTAAAGAATCTTCTATTAGCTAAATACTCTAAGATTACTAGGACTTTATATAGTCTTCTTTAGATCTATAAAGAGTAAGTTATTATGATATAATTAGAGAGAGAGGTAGTATTTATACTATTTCTTACTTTTTTAACTCTCTATCTTATTCTATCTTATATAATTCTTAATTAATAGTTCTTTTCTTTTCTTTTCTTTTCTTTTCTTTTCTTTTCTTTTCTTTTCTTTTCTTTTCTTTTCTTTTCTTTCTTTTCCTTTCTTTTCTTTCTTTTCTTTTCTTTTCTTTTCTTTCTTTTCTTTCTTTCTTTTCTTTCTTTCTTTCTTTCCTTTCCTTTCCTACTTCTCTTCTCTATATCTAATTATAAGAAGAAAGAAATAAAAAAGGAAATAAGATAAACAAGTATATCTTTTTTTAAAAATTTACTATAATACTTTTAGAAATTTTAATAATTTTCCTCTAGTAAACTAACTACCTCTAGCTAAGTCTACTATAGTTAGCTTTTCTATCTATTCCTAGCTCTCTCTTTTAGCTTTCCTAGCCTTCTTTTTTAGCTTTCCTAGACTCCTTTTCTAGCTTTCCGAGTACTCTAATTCTTCTTTTATAATCATCTTTCCTCTTCTATTATCTCTTCTATATATTCTATTCTATTATCTCTTCTATTATCTCTTCTATTATCTCTTCTATATATTCTATTCTATTCTATTCTATTCAATTCTATTCTATTTCCTCTTCTATTATCTCTCTTATATATTATTCTATTCTATATATTTCTATTCTATTCTATTATCTTCTCTTATATTATTCTAATAGAGCGAGGTAATCTTCCTATTCTAATACCTAGAAGCATTTAGACGTGGAAATTTAAAACGCGAATATAAAAGGCTGTTAAATAAATAAAAGCTCGTGTAGAAAAGAATATATCTTATCAATTAATTAATTAATTATATAGATATATATATATATATATATATATATATACACATATATATACACACATATACACACACACACACACACACATATATACCTACACATACACATATATATATACACATACACACATATATATATAGACTTACTACTCTACTCTACTCTCCACTTATACTAAAAATCAAATTTCCTATTCCAAAGAAAAACAGAAAAAAACACCCTACTTGAAACAATAACAAAAAGAAAAACAACAAGAAGAAAAGTCCTCAATTATATAAAATATATAAACATCCATCCATCCATCCATCTCTCCATCCATCTATACACTCTCAAAGTCCCCCCACCTCTTTCCTTCTCTTCTTCTTTTTCGATAATTCCACACCCCCTTCTACCCCTTCCATCCTCATCCATCCTTATTTATCCATCTATCCTCATCCATCCTTATTTATCAAAGAACACAAAGGAAATACATGCATACAACAATAGTAT
Organism: Hymenoscyphus infarciens; assembly: GCA_001414345.1. NCBI lineage: Eukaryota > Fungi > Ascomycota > Leotiomycetes > Helotiales > Helotiaceae > Hymenoscyphus > Hymenoscyphus infarciens. Next base: position 93,972 of record LLCB01000056.1, on the reverse strand, counting down.
ATAGTAAATAACAGTTAGCAAAAAGTATATAAAAAAAAGGTTTAATATACTCCGGGTATTAAAAGAGAAACCACTATAAAACAGACCTCAACATTACAATAAAAAGATAAAGAAAAAGGTGAAAAGTCACCCCCAAAGATATACACACAAAATAATGAAAACCGTTTTTCTTTTGGTCCCCTCGTCTTTATCCTACAACTTCATTCTCTTCCCCACTACGGTAAATACAACTACACATTTGGCAACCCCCGCTCCCGCCCCCTCCCGGTCCCACTTCCTCATCAACCACCACCACATACAAGAAAGGGTGTATGATAACTGCTACTTACAGAAATAAGGAGATTGGAAAAGCATGTCAGCAAGGACAGGAAAAGAGAAAAGGGAATGGTCGCCACCCAGTAAAGTCATTGTAAACGCCATCCGAAAATATAAAACACAATACTCCCAACATAAATTATCAAGCAAGAAAAACGCTTCCAGCTTCACCAACTATCGTCCACCTAAGGCAGATATCCGGGCACCCGCTGGGCGGTGAAGGAGATTCGCTTTAGTGGTGATCTCGTGCTCATCCGCGCTTCTCCCCTCGGTCTCCTCGTCACTGTCCTCGACAATTTTGGTTGGGATATCCGTTCCGATGTTATATTGCTGACTACTCCGCTCCGGGGTGGTGGTGGTGCTGGCGATGGACATGGCGGTGCTTGATCTGTGGATGAGATCTGGAGTGGGAGGGATGGTCGATGTACGTCCACTCGGTTGGAGAAGGCTGTCGTCACCAATGTCGGACTGACCGGACTGACCATCGTCGCTGGCCGAGACATTTGACAAGTTGCTTTGCCTGTGGTATGCTCGCTTTTGACGGTTACGGGCGAGCTCCTCAGCCTCGACCTCTGCGTCGTGGGCAAGTTGAAGACCCTCGACAGCGGCAGCACACTGGTCGCTGATGTTGCGGATGATGTGAGCGATAGCATCGGTCTTGTCGCGGAGGTGACGGTCGGCTACATCCACGATGCTCATTTGGCTGTATCGCTTGCTGTTTCTCAAGCCGTTTCTGAGACGAGTCTCCATTTCAGGGCTCATATCGTCACCACTCTTGTATCGTGGTTTTAGAGCGACAGTACCGTTCTCCTCTCCCTTGCCCTCCTCGGCAATGTCGTCGAGTTCCTCTGCCTCATCATCGTAATCTCCCTCAATGTACTCTGCCAAATCGGGGCTCTTTCCAAGGGTTGATACGAGGTGCTCCATGTGATGGGCTTGACCACCAATCAAGCTACGAAGATGGAGAACGACGCGTTGTGCCTCGTCACGTTGGCGAAGAATGGTGACATTGGTTTGTTGAAGTCCAGAAAGTTCCTTCTTGTTTCGCTTGCGCTCACGCTCGAGCTCCTCGGCAATCTCTTGTTGGAGAACAAGTGCTTCCAAGGCATCGTCACGTTGCTTCTCAGTACCCGACAGGCGAGTAGTGAGGCGTTGAGCATCGTCCTTCTGTTGGTCGATGAGACCCGTGAGACGTCTATTTTCACGCTTGTGGTTCTCAATCTTAACCTTGAGATCTTGAGTCTCTTTGGTAAGTTGCTCGGCAAAGGATTGGAATTTGAGGAACTAATGGGATGGTTAGAAATAGATTCCATGATGCGACTGGTGCGGGACTTACTTGTTGTTTCCAGCTCTCCAATTCTTCGACCAAGAAGTTGTTGCGCTTGGAGACCTTTCCGAGCTCGGTATCCATGCGACCCTTGAGGTTGATGAAATCTTGCCAAGCTTCAAGAGCATCTCGAGAGTACTGGTTGCGTTCACGAACAATCTCGTTGAGGTGTCTCATGGAGACCTTGGTCATTAATGGTTTCTTCACCGCCCCACCAAATACGGCCTTCATACCCGTGTTCCGTCCCTATGAAACACTCGTTAGCAATCCGCAACTCATAATAACCTCCCCTGTCCATATCAGAAGGAAGGTCAAACTTACCATCTTTTCGCAAACATGATCCATTACAGACATGACAGGATCCTGGGCCCACCATTCGGGGTCCTGGATGGACTCAACCTCGCCGCGCATCACGATGATCTGACCAGCTGGGACCAACTTGCCACCTCCATATGCCGATCTAAGATGTTGTGGAACTCCGGATGGTGTCACGTCTCCAGCGAGCGCTTGGGTGATTCGGCTGATCATCTTTGTGCGTTGTCCTGCGTTGAGTGCAGTGGGTGGGCTAGAAGTCAAAACGAAATTGCGGTCCAAGTCGACTACCAAAGCGTCCGTGGGGGCAGTGAATAGACTCCGGCACTCTGCTGTGATACCCAAGATATATGGTCCAGGCTCCTGAACAAGCTCCTTGGCATGCCTAGCATGAACCACGGGCACGTAAAGACCACTCCACTCATATACTCGAACGCAGTATCGGATAGTCTCGGCAGCGACTGTAAGCATGGCCGGGTAGTGACTGACGAAAATAATGCGACGGGTAGGAGACAGAGCCGCCTCTATGACGCCCACGATGTTTGGAACCGACAAGCAGGAAAACAATGGCCACATGGCGAAATTTTGGAATCCAGTGGGGGAGGACGGAAATTGGTAGCAGAGCGCGTAATCTTTCATATCAATTCGAACCAAATCGTTGAGTCTGGGTGCCGGGAAGCTCAAGATGCGGGAAACCTCCTCGGCGTGGAAAAGGTTGGTGGCCTTGTTCCAGTGGATCCACATACCTCTCAAGTAATCGCCCAAAAGGTTGTAGAGAGGGTATCTCGAGAGGAAAGACAAGCAGTATGGAATCCAGTAGGTCTCATCGGGGGAGTCGTAGAAGTCGGATTCGGTTCGTCTTCGCAAATCGCGAATGGTCTCGGCCCGCTTCTCATCTGCTCTGGACCAAACTCGCAGGGCGATACCGTAAAGTGTGTGGGAAGAGTCTTGTTGGAGAACAAAAGAGTGGTGCACACAGTGCGGTTGGCTGCGTCCAGTACAGATTTCAACGTCGTGAGGAAAGCATGCCTGGTGTGATATTAGTACAGCGCAAAGAAACAAAGGTTGCATTGGCAACTTACTCTCATAGCGGCGTGCAAAGCTCTGGCAATCTCATTATCCTGCTCCAATCTTGGACTGCTACCAAGAATCTCTGGCAACCAAAATTGTCCTACAGCCCCCTTCATGTGTCCGATCTTTCCTTGGGATGGCGCTGGGGCCTTGACCCATTGCGATGGTTCCCGTCCCACACCACATACCATGTAGGCATGGGTGAGCGTCTTTGGTGTTCGTTGTTGAGGCTTGACGTTCAACGTGGAGGGAATTGGCTGCGTAATGCGCGAGTGGAGAGACGAAGTTCGGCTGGGGATGATCAAGTTCTGGTCGGTTTGGTCTCTGGTCATAGGACGACCGTCGCGTTCCGATGTGCGAGGTCGAACGAAGGAGGAATGGGCATTGAGTGAGGGTCCCATGGTTGCGGTTGTGTTGACGTTTGAAATGGCTTGATGGGTTGAAGTTGGGAGGTTTTCAATCCAAGCTCCCTTGTATTAGAATCTGTCTCGTCTCGTCTCGACTTTCCTGAAATTGATCCAATTGTGAGCACACTCCAAAAATGGGCAATTGAGGTTGGACAATTAAATTGGAGCGAAATCAGAAAGGGTAAAGGAACGGCAGACTCGAGTTGACTCCAGTCGACTCGACGAAGGTGTAAATGAAGGTGAGGTTGGTTTGGGTGCTGTAGTGGAGAGCGCGAGGTCGAAGAAATTGTTAGTTGCAAGAGCAAGTCATGACCCAAGTAAGCTGCAAAGGCAATTCACTATTGGAGCAGGTGAGAATTGAAGTCGTCTCAACCTTTCATGCTGTATGCAAATGCAAATGCAAATGCAAAGGTGATGTGCAGAAGCGGAAACCACAGGAAGAGGGAGCGAGAAGCAGAAGCAGAAGGAGAAGCAGAAGCAGAAGGAGAAGCAGAAGCAGAAGCAGCCGAAGAATTGGGTTGGGTGGCTCTCGTTATGTTTTGAATGGCGGGAGAGGGAGATCATACCAAAGGGGCCTGAACGTGCGTCTGAGTGGGTTTTTTCATCACGGCGTTTTGCTTGATGGGGGGGGGGGGGGGAGGGGGTGGCGACAGGGGCCGACAGGGTAGTCAGGGTAGTCAGGGTAGCCAAGGAAATTGACTGGGGGAGCTTGATGAGGGAGCGGACCGAGAGGTGACAAAAGAGAGGCCAGGGGGAATCCGATACGGCCTCACAGGCTGGTTCATAGGCCTGAGATTTCAAGATTAGGGGTAGTTTTGGGGCTTTGTTTGCCTAATTCGTGGGTGGCTGTTAGGCTTTACTCGTAGGCCTGTGTCAATTAATTAACGTTGAAAACTTGCGCTTTAAAATAGTCGCGATAGCTGTCAGATTGACGACATGGCAAGTGTTGATTTCAGGTCTGGAACACCCTAAATGTCACCTCAAGTCCCCCCCCTAACTGGTGTCTTTTTGGATGACCGCTTTGTGCCTGGATATCCCTTTTCAGCGTACACTTCCCCCTCATATTGATGAAGATGATAGGCCTCAATATGTCGACTTCCAGCGTGCTGGTGTCATGGCAGTAGACTAATGCACGCTACTGCATGCCGCCCTCGATGAATTGTTCCGACTCGTCGTCTGCCTGCTGCTGCTGCTGCTGCTGCGTATCCCTGTCCTGTACATAAAAGTTACATTAATCCCCTTTACTACTATCCCTCCCTTTCAACAGACGGGAACTTGCTCCCTCCTCGCTGATGACTACCGATCTGTCCGTACTTGTGAACTGCCATTGGAACTTTTAGCAGAAGAGAGCTATCAGCATCACTGCATGCGTGAAGAAGTGGTTGGTGGTGACCATGACTGGTTTACCCGAAATGCTTCAAGTTGCCCGCCCACTGCTGGTGTCTGGTGTCTGCACGCTTTGACTCTCGTTCTTGATTCTTGAAAGCAAAGGCAAATGGCCTACGGAATACTCCCTGACAATCACATCTCCCGCACACCATCCACGTCGCTCAGCTCAGACACTAACACACGTCCTCGGATGCTCTCTTGAAGACAAACGAGTTTCCCTCTTCCCAGCCCAGCGCCCTTTTCTTCGTCGCATTTTCCGAATTTCATGCTCTCTCCTCTCCGCCGACTCTCCCATCGGCTCCTCCGCCTCGTCTGCCTCGTCTGCCTCATCGGCCTCATCTGCCTCTATTCTCCATTTCAACGTGGGGAGAAATCACCCCAAGTCCAATCTCGCCGTTGTCGTTCTCTCTCAGGGGCAAACCCAGGGGGCTGCCACCAAATCCAACTCTCACTGGTGGAGAACTGCAACGCTCATGCACAAAGCTGTCCCCGACTCCCCGACTCCCCGACTCCCCGACTGCTTTGACTACCGCTAGACTGCTTCCCCTCTAGCCTCTCCTTTCTAACAGAGCGCGATCTTATAACTTGGCCCACAACCGCGTCCCAAGGCCTCTAGTGAGCGATTCCGGTGCTTTGATTCGTCCAATAGCCCTGTTCCATGGTGGCCCAGCGATCATATAGGCATGAATTAGGTTCTTTCCTGTCCATCCTCTTTTAACTTTGAAGTCATTCAATCCTCGGCAGGTGGAGGGAGAAAGGTGGCAAGGAGCTGGATGTCTCTCGCGTTCATGATCAAGGGATCCTCGGGGGACCGAGAGCCAGCAGCCGTTCGCTAAAAAGTTCAATTCATCTAGAGAAACGAGGGCGTCCAATAGAAGGAGAGATCTCGTCCTTTAGCTCCGTTTGACATGCTTACAGTAGGTAAAACCCGCCCCGATCGACCATTGGAGAGATGTTGACATGGGAAACCAATGAGAATCGGAAGCACCACCAGATCAAATTTCCAAGCAACAACTGCCCAGGCGAGCAGCGGATTCCCTGTCGTCCCGACCATCGTAAAATCAACGGTAGAGACCGATTGGGTGTCTGAATTCCCACTTACTTCCCAGGGGGCTTTCCAAGAAACTACTTACCAGTACTTCTAAATCGTGATTTGATCGCGACTTTTGCTTTTGTGACTCGTCAATTCCTGCACTCTCCTCCAATATCAAATCAAATGAAAAAAATCAAATTGAAAAAAGCAAACAAAAACGGCAGAAGTACAAAGGAAAAAACAAAACAGTTCATAACCCCAATCCCGCGGAGTCCTTCATATTCAATTCAATGATTTAGTGCACCACCACCATCACCTCTCAACCACTCGTTCCTCCGAAAGCAAGCAATGATCCGCGGAAGTACGGAGCAAATTAATAATTATGAAGCGGGATACCCGACTTATCGTCCCAGGTCCTTGCTAACCTAAACTTTAAAATCTCCGCCACGCCAAGGCCGGCAAGGCAAGGGTGAGAAGAGAGGCTTGAAACAAGTTTGCTGGTGACTAGGACACAGAGAACTACTACTGCATCTAAAAACTTGAATTGAAATGTATAATACCCAACCTCCCATTAATTCAATGCAATATCCTCACGCTCGCGAGCACAGTCGTTCATCCCATCCATCCATCCATCTCCCCGCACCGTCTTAATCTCAGGGGCTCTGATTATTTATTTATTCGTTTATTTATTTATTCGTTCATTCATTCGTTCATCCCCAACACATCGTGTTTCCCCTCGTGAAGGCATGCCTGTCCATCCCCCTCTAAACCCCAAACCCCGACAAGCACACCAAGAAGATCCAGCGGGCGCGGATAAGTATTAAAGATGAGACACCGTAGCCGCACCACCCGCGAACAAGCAGTGCACATCATAAAATTAAAGCCAACCAACCTCATGCAACCCAACCAGCCCTTTATGTCCCCCCCAAAGAAAAACGGGTTTAGAAACATGAAACATATAAATTTCTGATATGTCTACGTGAGAATGTCATTCTGACCTAGGTAGGTAGCTTATACCTGCCTAAATACAAGCTACACCACATCAAGCTCGCCACCACCACAGTAAGTGATCAAGCTGACAAGAGCCCGAAAGAAGGGTCGGTTCGCCTTGACCTTCCTCGCATTTCTTTCATACCTAGTTGAGAACTAAAAAGCTGGTAAACCCACCCCACCCCACCCCACACCTTCGATCGCCCTACTCCGGATAGCGCTGTCAAACCCCCCATCCAGTTCCACAGATCGAAGGAATGAATTTAAATGGAGGGAGATCTAGATGTAGATCTATATCTTTCTCTTTCTCTTTCTCTTTCTCTTTCTAATACCTGGGTGAGAATCTAGATATATATATCTAGATCCTTTGCACCACTTTCGAAAAGAGGGCTAGATTAAAATCGATGCTGGGAAATTCTCGATTTTGAATATGCATTCCCCGTCCACTCCACAGGAGGATTGATAGCTAGGACATGTTTTTCTTCTTTTTCTTTTTTCTTTTAGGAAGCCCCATCTCTTTGGTGAGTTAGTACCTATTGAGGAAGAAGCCACTGACTGACTGGTATGACAGCAGAAAGTATCGGGGAATAAAGGTGTCATGTGAGGTGAGTTTCTCAGCTTACACAAATATCTTGGGGAGTCACTTTTTCTTGGCTTGTGTTTCCTTGGTGTGAGGTTTGGTGGAAGGGGATCTTTTTGTTTTCGGTTACTTGTCTCTAGGGGGAGGAAGTTTAGCCTGTGGTGGCCACGTTTTGGGCAGATGGCTTGGAAGCTACGACGGATATATCTTGTTTAGGAGACCTTGGTCGAGAACGAATTCTCACTCTCCACATGCGTCTATATGATTTGAGATTGATGACGGCTTGCTAAAACGCTACAGGAGGAACTGGAAAAGAAATAGAAGGGGATTTGAAAGTTGCTCTAGAGGGAGTAAGTCTGGACTGTGACACCCACGTTGTTGGTAGGTGGATACATCTTGTTCGAAATCCAGCTCCCACTGTGTAGTGCAAATACCATCTATGAGGCCTCTGTCGGATGTGAGACTGATGATGCCAGCCGGAAACGCCACAAAAGGAATCAGGAGTAAAAGCAGAAAAGAAGGGTAAAGTTCCCCACGGAAAACGAAGCTGGACTGACGAGGATTTAGAAACTCAGCTCCTCGATGATTCTTAGTCCCTTCCGAACGCCTTACGCCCCTAACATATGCCTCGCTAACCGACCACAAAAGACCAGACGATTCTCCCACCTCTACTCAACTTACCTGAGGCGTAACAACTTTGGAAACAAACCAATCCCTCTCATCAGGTCCCCTCATCACCCCCCGAAAAAGAGAAACACCCCCAACCTTCACCCCCTCCCCCATCCAACTCAACTCCACCATCTGCCTGAAAACCACCTTCTCAAAACTATCCCTCACCGTATAAAAAACATCAACCCTCTTCCCCCCTCTCTTCTCTCTGATCTCCAAAACCACCCCTGTAATATCAATCATCACCTCCGTCTCCATGTTCTCCGTGATACTTGGGATTTTCTCCGCAACGTGAAGGGAGACAGACGTGAATGCCAATCCCAGAAAGTAGTTCATCACTCCTGAAAACCAATTGATTACCTGTGAAAGCCATGGTAGGTCCATGGGCCGGAACCCCAGGAGAAATCTTGGGGTTATCAAGGAGTTTTACTTCGCCTAGAAGAGCCTTTTTTTTTGGAGCTATGAAGCAACTCTGTGAATTGTCCTAGAATCTTAGGAACATCGTGGAGGATACCATTAAGATGGTCATTTTTAGTGATCTTACCTTTGATACTTACACACATATAGAAGTCTGGAAGAGTCACGAAACTATTTCTGTTTTTTCTTCCTGATCTCAAAAAGGGACTGTTGATTTCTCTGGTAAGAAATATGTACTGCTATGCTACTATTGGCTGCAGGCACTAAGGTGGGTCGACTATGGCTGCCCATATTTTTTCTGACGAGGCTGAACTATTTTCTTTCCAAGCTTCCATTGAAATTTCTCTTCACAAATCTACCATTCTTCTCATCAATACACGCAATATTGTTAGACGGCTTTGGATAACATACAAATCGACAATCTATATTTCTATCTACAGCCAAGTAGATAATTCTGACAATCCACCCCATATTTACAACTCGGCGACATCCTTCAGCCTCGATCGCCCCAATGACAGATCCCCTCCTCTCCTCTCTCTGCACAATCTGCCGCATCAATACACCCAAATATACATGTCCCCGATGTTCCGTACAGACATGCTCCCTCCCTTGTACCCGCCGACACAAACTCTGGTCAGAATGCAACGGCATTCGCGACCCGACCGTTTTCAAACCCCGCTCCGAACTCTTAACGCCCTCGGGTGTCGACCATGATTACAACTTCCTCCACTCCATCGAAGCGCGAGTCGAGCGAGCGGAGAAAGAAATCGTAGAGGAGCGCGGATTAATGCGCAAGGCAGAATTGAAGGCGGCGAGGAATGGAAATGATGAGCAGAGAACGAAAGGACAGAAAAGAGCGAACAAGATGGCACCGGGCGAGATGGCCATTGATAAATGCTTGCAGCTCATGGGAATTAGGGTTATTCGAGCGCCAGAGGGAATGAAGCGAAGGAAAGAGAATACGACAAATTGGAGTAAGAATCAGAGGTGCATCAACTGGCAGGTTGAATTCTTCAGAGAAGGGAATGATGAACGATTCATGGCGCGTGCGATGGGGAACAAACCTCTCAATGAGGCTTATGATGATGCCTGCGAGATTGAAAAGAGGGAGAATATGACGGAGGCAGAACTGAAGGCTTTAAAAAAACGAAAGGCGGATCAACAGAAACAAAGGGAAAAGGCCGTGAAGAGGATCAAGCTGAGCAGTTCGGACTCATCGAGTCCATCGAGTTCTCCAATCACAACAGAGCCTATATTACAAAATCCTCGGACGAGTGCTTGGAACACCGTGCCAGATTCCGAATCAAATAAATCGGAACCACCAACACCCAACAAATCTTCCTATTCCAAAGGCAACAAGTTCTACCTTGTCCGGCCATATACGCCATCATCCATGCCCAAAGTCTTAGTGCCACTTGACTCCACCAAAACTCTCTCGGAATTACTCCAGAGGAGAGCAGTTCTCGAATACCCTACGATTTACCTATTTCAGCAAATCACACCTCTCTCCGAAGAGTTCATGCTAGAAAAGGATTTCCTAAAAGCGACGGGACAGCCGGCTTTTGACCCTTCAGATGACGAGGAAAGTAGCGTTGATGAGGTAGATAGTGATACTAGTAGTAGTGAGGATAGCGATTCCAGTTCGGAAGATGGAGAAATAAGCGAATAGATACCACTGCTGAATTACAATCTAAAATCATATCCGGTCATCTTCTTTTGTGGTATCTCTGTCTTTGCTTGTTTGTCGTATTATTAATATCCTTTCTCCCTGCTAGCAAAGTCGCTTGAATCTTATCCTAAATATATTGAGGAAGTCCAATGGGTTGAGATGAGTTCGCTCAACTTTCTACTACTACCGTGTGTATAACTGTTACTTATTGCAGGTCCGAGATATGAAGATTTATTTGGATTTCTTCACGCCACTTCACGAGAGTTTGTTACTTGTAGAGCAGAAGAAAAAAAGCAATCCAAAAACCTACGCTATCGCTTATATAGTATATTTAGTCTCAGAGGAAGGTTCCTCTATATGTTTAAAAAAAAATCTCTTGAATGATAATCAGACTTAGGCGGCGAGATAATTTTATGTTAGATTATCGCGATATAGATTATATAATAAAACTCGTTCAAAAAGTAACGATAATTAGTAAATATTAAGTTTTGAGCGCTAGTACCTTATAGTACGAAAGAGATATTATATAACTTATATACCCTCTTTTTAAAAATCTACTTTATTATTTTAAAAAGTTATTATATAAAGCTTAATTTAGTATAAAAGACTTATAATAAGACGAGTATTCTCTTAAAGTTATAAACAAATATACTCTACTATAAAATTATATAATATTTTTTTTTTTAATTTTTAACTTTATTTTTGGAAAATAATAAGACTAAGTATATTATTAGCTCTTAGCTAGAAGAATTATTCTTTACTAGTTTAACTATTTTGTGCTAATAATTAATATATTATTAGTTATCTTTGGAAATCTAGTATTGATTCGATTCCTTAATATAATATAATAAATATTATAGACTCCTCTAATATATCACTAGTATTATCGTCGCCTGAGTCTAAAAAGTGCTAATCTTTATACTTTCAAATCTCGTTTCATTTCTGTTCCTGAAGTTTTCTCTGATGACTAGTTTCTCTCACGCGATAATTGAGCCTCACAAACGCACTGAACTTTATTTCCCAAGACTCAATAAACATATTTGAATACAAATCATCACAAAATCACATAATCTCTTCACACACAAATACTTCAAGAAGTTGTGGAAAGTGAGGCTTCATTTTCAACATAACTCATGCTGAACAACGAGCATACATGCTGTCGAAAAAACTTCCATCAAGTGCAGTACTCTCCCTACGAAGCAGCTCCACCCTTCTTTCCTGCCTCGACAGGGTCAACCTTTCCATGGGCGAATTCTATACAAAAAAAAGAGAAACGAAGTTAGTAATCACCTCTGCGAAATAAAGACAAAGGACGAGGGAAAAAACTTACGGCCTTTGGCACTACCCTGGTGAGAGGTCTCGGTAGTGGTCTCCTCCGCTTGTCCTCCGGTGGCATGTCCTCCCAGCTTGCCGGCCTCGACGGGGTCGACCTTGCCTTGTGCGAATTCTGTGGGAGGGAATGTGAGATTTGGATTTGAAGAGGGAAAGGGAGGATAGAGGAGAGGGAGGATATATACCTCCAGTTCCGACACGCTTATCTGGGGTTCCGTCCTCCTTCAATCCACCGTGCTCTGTATTGATATCAGCTCATATTTCTTATGGACTCCAAGAGAAAGGAGGGGAGGGAATGGAGACATACCAGTTGGCTTGTAAGTTCCAGACATCGTGAAAAGTTATTTGGTTTGGTTTGTGTTGTAAATTTGAGAGAAGAGGAGTTGCGAAAGTAAAGCAGTTTTTCTCCGGAAGAAGTCCTCAACTATATATACCCCTCCACCCCCTTTCACAAGGCAAGGCCCCAATCCACACCAAGAAATGCACCAATCCAACACACATGCATACCTACACATGCCAAAAAGCCCCCCCAAACAAACAAAAAAAACCCTCCTCCGATCGATCATCGACATTCAAAATCCCATCCATGTCAACCAACCATTCCCATAGTCCCAAAACCGGTTTGTCTCGCGGACAAAACCCTCCCAGCGAGAACTGGCCCAACTCCCTTCCCCGCATCTCAATGACATCAAGAGTATTGACACCACCCAAGTCTTCAACCAATCACGCCCCAGCCTTCTCCCTTCCTTCCTTCTCGTTGGATGTGGTCAGACGCGTTGACTGCAGATCTCAAACCCCCTTCTCCACAAATCTCTCACGAATCCACGTGATGAGGAGGCGTTTGTCGATGACGACTTGAAATCTTGACCCATGGAAACATTGTAAGTACCTGATGCTTGAGTCGATGATGTAAATCTCCCAGGGGTTCCCCGCTTTTGACAGCCATTATTTCGAGGCTAGATGCTGGTGATGCTGTTTGAGGGTTTGAGGGTACTATTACTGTACCGCTACTCTCCCCTCCCCTAATTAAATGGTAGTGCAGCCTCACCCAGAAACAAAGTTTACACCACCAGTTAATTACAGGAGTGGAGAGTACGACTTGCTGGTTTGGGTTTGTACTAATTATGCTCTAGCAGGAAGATCGCCATGTGGGTTATTGTTTTTAGCTCAGCCCAGGGGCAAGGAAAAGCCTCGTGCTGATTCCACCGTTCACAATTTCAGATGGCAGGATTGACAAGGGAGTTTGGCCATCATGAAAGTCGATTGCCGGGAGATCAACACTAGTCTCTCACCGGAATTGTGTCATAAGTCGAAGTGAGATGCTTGTTCATCTTGCTTGGATTTTTTCCTTATTCCGAAATGCGTTTGTTTGAAAGTACCGGTAGCGGACGACATGGAAAGAGGGCGTAAATATCAGCGTAATCGAAAGCACAGACAAGTGAAGGGCGGGGGAAAAAAGAGAAAGAGAGAGGAGAGAGGAGAGAGTGAGATGGAGAAGAGAAGGGGAAAGAGTACGGATCCTTCACTAAAATATCATCTCAGAGGGAGCTCAGCTAACAAAATCCAGGTTGACTATCTCATTATTGTATGGATGTCTTGGCCTGATGTAAGTATCCCTCCACCTCTCAGCAAATCCGAGGGAACGAGGCAAAGCTAATAAACATTAAATAGCCCATTTGCAAGTATTATTTTCGATCCCGATTTTGTTTTTGTTTGCAATTCAACCCCGCAGTAATTGCAATCTGACCCCTCCGTAAAGGTATTTCCTCTACCTGAACGCCGCAGTAGACCCTCGTCCAACTTTCAGTCTCGCCATGCGCATCAATTTCGCGGCGGGGTTGTCACATAGTGGTGAAAGACAGACACCGGTGGTATCTCCGGCATTGACACAGCATGTGTTGACGGCACATATAGTCCCTGAACCCTTTCCACAATCATCGTCGCTTGCACAAGTCTTCAACCCATCGCAAATGGAATTCTGACCGCAGAATCCAGTGCCGGTGGTATCGCTGAAACAATAGCAGTTGCTGTTGTCGTTGCAATTGCTGAATCCCGAGTTACATGTTTGGCCTTGACATGAGGTGTTGGAGCATGCTCCGTTCTTGCATTCGTCTCCTGCGGGACAGACAATACCGCATTTTCCGCAGTTGTTGGGGTCCGTGATGGTGTTGGTACAGGTTGGGGCAGAGGCGGTTGTGGTGACAGTGCTTGTGGTTGTCTAATTGGGTGTTAGCCATGGTATACAAGTATGAGCACCGAGCACTTACTAGAGTTGGAGCCGTGAAAGTCGTTGGCAGAACGCCTAGACACGAGCAAGCGCTCGAGTATCGCACAGCTCCCGAACACGCGCTCGCATAGTCAGGAATGGTTCCTCCCGCACGCTTCGCGAGTGGTGCTGTTGGACCTGGAGTGACGGTCGTGGTGGTAATGACGGTGACTGGCGAAGGAGTAACCGTGGCTTGGAGATATTTCACACAATCCGTACTCGCAGTCTTTGGCCACTCAGGACCTCGTCGAGTACCAATGAGTGCGCGCAGGCAGTTATCTTCGTTACATCCAGTAGCAATTGCAACTCCTGCGAAAGAGAGGACGAAAGAAGCGTACAGATGCATGACGACCGACGACGATGTGCAGACTTGGAGGAACGAAACCCGGAAAGCTTCAAATTAAGAGAGACAGAGAGAGAAGAGAGGGTTTTGAAAACTTGAAGGAGATGGAACAGAAATTCAAAAAAGAAAAGAAGAGCCAGGGAATTCTACCTATAGGGTCCTCGTGCCTTATATCGGGGTTCCCTCTTCCAGGAATAGAAAGAGCGCCTGGCAGGGGTTCATGACATTGCAGCCACACGCAGCATCTCGCCTGCCAATTCCTCTTCATGTTGGGACCGATTTCTGCACTCCCGTCGTTCGCAGCAGGCCGTGGCAGTTGCACGAAAGCAGTCTGGAGGCGCTGCCGAGTCTTCATTCAGAGAGGAAACAAAAAAAGTGCCCGGCAGAATGCAGGAGGAGTCGGTGTCCCTACCTATGTGCCGCACCGGTGCACTGTAACCGAGGCAACCCCCCAGCCCGATTGCGATACATAGCCAGGGAGGGGTTGGAAAGCTTCCAATCTTCACAACTTCCTTCGAGTTTCAGAAACCAATATTTGCACTCGGAAATTGAGCTTCGTACTAGAAATCTTATCGTGGGAGATTTCGGCCAAGTCCTCGTCGAAGAGAGAGATCTCATTAAGACCCTTTTACTTGCAGTTAGTTGTATTGGCGGTTAGGCTAGATGCATGCATGTAAGACTGGTTCATATGAAGCGCTTACCAAGGTTGTACTGGATGCAGTGCAACGCCTATTCAGGAACGGGAGTCAAACGGAAAGAAAAAAGTACTGCTGTTCGTCCTTCGTTGGACTACTATAAGTTGAAGAAGCGGGGAAGTTTTGTCAGAGTCTTTCAATCAATTATTCATCGGCCATTTATCTTGGGAACGAGGAGTACAAATTGAGGATTGAAGTCCTGAGTTTAATTGAGCAGCAAGGAGGCATTTGATGGAAATTCGTGCGTGCCGTTGGAGCCTTGCTTAAGGAGGTAAGTTGCACGCACGTTCTTTCTTCTCACCGAGATATGTATTGCTTTTATGAGGTTCGGCTCGTAGGATACGAGAGAGACTTGTTTCAAACAACGAACGGAGGATTCTTTGGGTGTGCTGCATACACGTTCCTCACCCCCTCGACAAAACCGGATTGGCTCACCAACCTTTACGCTTTCTTTCTCAACAAGTTCAACGATCCTCGAGATAAATCCCGTTAGAAGGATCTCAAGTATGGCAACTTCCCCTCATTTTGTACCTCGCTCTGGAGAGGGGGAGAGGTGTCCCGCATGATACGTTACCTCATGGTGATGATTTTCAAAGTACAAAGTACCGCGAATTTTCAAAAAGAAGTCTTTTATCGGGCGGGAACTTGTACAATCTAAGTGTGGAGATGATCTAGATGGGTGACCATCTTGACGTATGGATCTACCTCGTGGCCGAATTGTTGCTCTCCCGTCCCTCGGGCATCGGGTATTGCTCCTTCCTTTTTCTCTCCCTTGGCGGCCCCCCCCTCTCGTGGCTCTTGCATGGCATGAAAAAACGATTTGTGTTGATGGTACTCTATGCTGTAACCTTAGAGCGTAGCTAGACTGAGTACTAGTCTCTTCGATCTCGTGGGCAAATTGGTATTTAGATTTCTGTTGTCCCGCGTCTTGTGTTGCCTCGATTTGTCCTCGGTTGTTTTGTACGAGGAAGGAGTTGTTTCTCAGCTTCCTTTTAACTCCTGTCTAGGTACTATTATTCAGTGATTTCCCTTTGCAAATTTTTCTGTGGTGGCATTTTGCTTGTCGATAGCAGCAGCTACTTTTCCCTATCTCTTTCCCCTTTAGTCGATTTCAAAAGGTTGAACTTTTCTTTGGGCTCGTCTAGAACAGACGTACGTTCTAAACCAAGCGTTCCCTTGGTTCTACTAGCCATTAAGTTTAGTTGACTTTCTCGGTTTGAAAAAAAAAGCTGGGGGGGGGGGATTTGAGCGAAAGCTATAGCTTATTTTAAGACTTTTCTAGCAAATAAAACTTTTAGAGTCACCGCTTATATCGTCGGTGAGAACTCTGCTACTATATCTAGTATAGTCGATAGTATTCAGAGTATTATACTACTACGAGATATTATTAGAAACCTACTTTAATACGTATTATTAATACTATTTAAATACTACGATATCTAATAATATTATCTTTTATATTATTAGTATTTTTATTAATATTATAATAATATTTCAATACTACTAAGTATACTAAGCACTACTAAGAACTTTAAGTTCTTAATTATTTCAAGTACTTCCTTTTTATAAAAATAACGTATCTTAATATAGAGAAGTAATAGTAGTCTTACTATACTCTAAGTATTAAAAATTATTATCTTTTAAGAAGTAGAAAGAGCTTTAGAGTTCTATAGCTTATTATACTTAATTAGTATACTTTAAGTAGAGTGTTAAGTCTACGAGTTATTAAAGAATATACTATATAATATCGCGATATTACTATAGAATTACTACGTAGAATATTATAATAGTATATAATCTAAGAATATTATAGTATTTTATTATAATAATACTATCGACTATACTAATTATATTATACTCGAGTCTCTTTTTAATATTTCTATTATAGCTTTTAGTAGTTATTAATTAACGGATTATTTAGTAATAAGAGAATAGTTAATTCTAGCTATAATTCTATATAATAGTACGAAATATATACTATTATAGAAGAGATATATAGAAGTACGTTTAGTAGAATAATATACGTAGATACTAGGCTCTAAGTATAGAAGAAAAGACTAAACTAGTCTTTTCTAACTATAGAAGAGTAAGTAGCTATATATAAGAGATTTAAAACTAAATAATCTACGTCGGCTAATATAAAATCTTAAACTCTATAAAGTCTATTTAAAAGTCTAGATATATATAATCTTTCTAAATTAGATAATATAAAATAATAATAGCTAAAAGCTAAATATATAATATTTATATCTTATATATATAGTAGATAACCTCGGCTATCGAGAATAGCTTAGATAGTAAGCTATTATAAATAGATAGAAGTATATTATAAAAAGAGAAGAGATTATAGATTTCTATCTAAGATACGAACTTATAAAATAAGACTTTACTTCTAGTTTATCTTCTTCTTAACTTTTAGAAAAATACTTTCTTTATTACGTTTTTAATTTAGATATAGCTAAGTATAGCTAAGTATAAGATATTATTAGATAAGAAAATTAGAATATATTTTTATAAGAGTTTAAGAACTTTTAGATTTCTTTAGTTATAAAAAAGAGAGTTAAGACTTAAACTTTTAAATACTAGCTAATATAGCTTTATAAATATAGGGTTTTATTATACGGAAATAGAGTTATATAATATCTATTTTTCACTATATAAAGTAGAGTTTTCATCTTAAAATATAAAGCTTCTTAGAGCGTTTTTAACCTAAAAATATATAATAAGTTTAATAAGTTATTATAACTTTTAAATCTTAGAAATTAGCTTCTTTATAGAGAATAAGTCTTTGATAACTATATATAAGAAGCTTATAGAATAGAAGAAAAAAAGTAAAACACTTAGATAATAACTTAAGAAATATATTAAAAGTACTCTTTTATCTATTATATAATAACTATTTAGTTTAATAAGTTATTATAACTTTGATAAATACTTTATCTACTCTTTAATTTATTATAAATATTTATAAGAGTATATATAAAGTAAATACTAGATATATACTTAAATTACTTAACTTTTATATTAATAATATAGTAAAACTAGCTATAACTTACTTATTATAAAAGTTATTAGAAAAAAAGATTTATAACTAAGTAGATCTAATCTATAGCTATAGCTTTTAACTTAAGCTTAATATAGCTATATTTATATATATATTTCCTTAACTTTTATATTAAAATATTTTAAAATTCAGCTATAACTTCTTTGATCTAAAAGCTATTAAAAAAGAAAATTTATATCAAAGTAGACCTAGTCTAATCTTATAACTTTTATATAGTTTACTTTATTATAGTACTTAAGTTAAGCTAGATACGGCTACTTTTATAAAAGAGTTTCCTTATCTCTACTAACTTTTTTTTTCTACTAGCTTAATCTATACTTGCTGAAAAAGTCTAATAATAAGCTATTCAAGTCAATATCGCTGCCAGGTCTCAAGTCACATTTCTAGAGAATGAAAGGTTTCAGCAAAGTGCTTTTGTTTTTTTAAAAAAAACTAGAACCTTTGAGAACAGTATGCAATCGACTTCTCTGCCCCTGATAATTTGTGAAAATCCCGCCAACTTTACATCAAGTGTGTCCTTATTCCCCTTCGTGGCAAACCAATCAAAACTCCCCCCAACCTCCCCGGTTGCCGTATCTCGTCACAAGTTTCGATTCTTTTGTGTCCCATGTTACGCTCGATAACAACTCAAATGAAGAAGCCGGGTAGCAAAGCCATGATTCTGGCGAACATACTGCTGGATTTCCACCAAGAAAGAAACCCCAATCATCAACTTGCCCATACGTAACAAGTATCTCACCCTTCAAAGCTGCACCGAAGAGAATGTTGCTCCATTCACGCTCACCGTTGCAATGCGCAACAGATCCTTCAACCGTAACGTCCTCATCGCAAATAGCAAAATAGAACTGTGTTGCTTCTCTCAAGACTCCCGTATGAGCTCCAGTGAGCGGATATGACGGAGTCATCAACTTCAGAAGTCCCTTGATCAACAAAATATCGTCGCTTTTCTGAAGCTCCTGAAACACCCCACATTGATCAAGTCGTGATCGGAAAAGCGCGAATTTCACCTGCAAGAAGCAATAAACCTGTTCATTTCCTTCGTGGATGTTTTCCAACACATGTTTTGCGAGAACCGAAACCTCCTTGGTGCCGATGGGGAATTCCTCGAGTTTGTTCAGACAACAGCCAACCAGGTCTTGCATTCCATAACGATCCGCTATGCAAAGCAAAAGGACAGTTGTTTCGAACAGCTTATGAGTTTTTGTAGTACTGATATGGGTGCCGCACGCCAGCCCACAACCATGCTTGCGGAAATCGTAAAGTTCTTCTTCGCTCTCGGGCAAGATTCTTTGAACGCTGTAAGAGTCGGCGGCATGTTTACTACGCGAAGAGAAATCTCCCACATAAATGAACTCCACGAGCTTGCCGAACAAAGCAGGGTCCTCTTCCTCGAAGGTGATCTTATTCTCAGCTCCCTCGATGAAGGCGTCTGGTCGGAGAGCGGCCTTGAAGAAGGGAATATGAAGGAGCACGTCTTGGTGGACAGAATACGTGACTTGTTTGGCAGAATCAGGGCCTACACAGAGAGTGATAAAGGGCGAAGAATAGGGACTGCTGTCAGAGTCAGTGATGGCTCAAAACGTTGTGGAGGTTTGTTTGACGCACGAAGGTTCAGTGGTTGGCTCCATGGGTGCGCGCGCTTCTTCGTCAATGACGACGGCGGACTTGAATTCCGTGGAGAGTTCAGCGTCCATTGTGAGTGATGGTATGCTGAAGTTCGTGGGTAGTGCGAGATGTTGTTGTTTCCGGACCAATGACGTGGTTGTGACTTTGAAATCAAGAGGTGAAGTCTAGTTGTCGCGTTGTCAAGTCGCGTCAAGATCGAAGACCGACAGGCGAATATGCAAAAAAAAAAAACCCCCCCGTCAAGGGCCTGTCGACTAGCAGATCTGATTCACCAATCACCATTTAAAAAGTGAAATATTTCGAGTCGAGTTGACTTAATCATTGATCAAAACTGTAAGACTCACATACCTATTCGTAGATTAGTGAAAACTTGAATTTCCCTCACGAAATGCCTGGATACGACCTCAAGGTTACTCAATATATGGCTAGCAAATAGGGCCCAAAAAGAAAGCTCAATAGCCTCCATGCGAAAAATACAACGTCAACAAAAAAAGGAATCACCAAAACTCTAGAAAAAAACAGCAAAACTACCCACCACCCCTCGAGGGATGGTCCCGGGTTAAAACCAGACGAACTGAGTTTTGGTAAACTTTTGGGGTTTATTTGTCGAAAATTGTTTGTCGGGTCGTATTGTCGAGTTAGTCGTATCGTATGCGCCTATCGATCCTCTCGAGAACCACTAGGTTGACCTGAACTGTACCAGCCGGACAGCCGCCCCTAGTGTTCCCATTGGATACCAAAAGCCCTTAATTGAAATCATGAATTTTTGAGGGCTTTGTGGGGGTAGATGGGGCTGTGGGTCTCTGGTGGGAAGAGCGAGGAGCCAATGGGAACGGGGTATTCAGGTTATTGGCGAGCACTCGCTTAGTGAAATCTAGCTGCTAGCGAAATGGAAGAATGGCTTTGACTTGTGCCATCCGCGACCAGCAGAAGGGACGACGCAGATTACTATCGACCGACACCTTTGAGTAGCCACACTCAAGTGCTTATTATACCCACCGCGCACCGCAGGCTTATCTATGAAGAACGCCGACTTCTAATTTCAGGCAACGTTCAAGGCACCAGTGAATTAGTAGTTTTTCAGAATCCATTCTGGGATGCTAGTAAAGCTTTGTCTATCATACAGTACAGCAATTATCCCGAGGTTGGATTGAACTCCAACCAAGATCCCCAGAGCATTAGAAACATCAATATATCCAGCTTTCAGTGTCCATCCACCGTGGAGGAACCCTAAGGACCAAAACCACCCGAGTCTGCACGTCTACAAAAACCTGACATGGCTTGACAACCATCTCAAAAAATTAGCAGGATATGAAAGTCCCTAGATTGGATTATCACTGCTCTTGGGAGTGTCCAGAAAACGTGGATTCAACCCAACAAAGAACCCTCTCTCATCGGTTATCCCGTCCGCAAAAAGCACTTCGCCCTTCAAAGCAACCCCGCAACCAGAAGTATTACCATCTGTGTCGTTGCCGTTGAAGAGCCGCCTAGGTTAGTTCGCTCCGCATGCTTAAATAGACCCGGCAATCGTGACTTCCAGTACACAAATGACATATCTGCGCTGGGTGATATGGGGAATACAATCGGGGCCTGGACAATTGATGTTGTTCAATACTTTTACTAGGCAATAAGGGGGTTATCGCTATCTAGAAGAGCTTGAAACGCTAGACAGGAGGAAACTCGGAGCCGGTGAAGTCGGATTTGCGCGTCCAAAAAGCTGAATATATCTATATTGCTATCTGATGTGCTTTCAAGTACATGTTTTGCTAAAAGAGCCACCACTATAAGTTTGGGATCTTATGTTATGGTTCACTCGAAAAGGTAGTTGTCGAGTAAAGGTTTCAAAAATAAATCCTACCTCTCTGGTACCGATCGGAGAGAAGCCGAGTGTATCCAAGCAATGATCGACCAGAACTTCATAGCCATATCGATCAGATAGGCATATAACTTGTACGACCAGTTCGAAAAGCTTGAAGGTTTCTTTGGTTGAAACGAGGAGGCCGCACATGACTGCAGACTCATGGATGGCGAAAACATACACTCGTGCTTCTTCTCCGGATGGTCAGACAACCCACGGCTTCCGCTCCATTTTCAAAAGTTCTACGGTGTTATCGTCAAGAAATCTGTACGTGTGCTCTACGCGTGGGAATATGTTGTCTTCGTAGACATATTCCACAAGTCGAGTGAAGACAAAAGGGTCCTCCTCTGGGAAGCTGATCCTTCTCTCTTTCCCTTCAATAAAAGTGTCCGGTAGGAGCGCCGCAACGAAGAACGGGATTTCTATGAGCTTGTCTTGATGGACGTAAAATAGGGTCGGCTGGGCGGTATCGGTTTCCGGACCAACGGCGATGGTGACTTGCGGTGATAGGTATTCTCTACGAGAATTGTCAGTAGTGAAAACCAGCTGACCTTTTGGTATCGCCGGATCTTGGCCTTCGCAGACTTGCTGGCTCAAATAATGTCATGCACAAATTTCTTGACTTTGAAGAGCCGAATCACTTACGAGGTGGTGAGCGTCTCTCCCGCTTTGACCAAGCACTGGAAAGTATCCGAATGCTCATTGATGGAATGCAGCTTATTGACTGAAGCAATTTGGTTGTTGGAAGATGTTTTTTTTTCTTGGTTCAGAATCCCCAATATGGGTTGGCGGCGTGTCTCGTTATACGCGCCAATGAATGCTCGCCAGATTTTCACCATTTGAGAGAACACAGGCCCGATCAAAAGCTAATAGATGAAACAATGTGCGGTGAGACTCAGAAATTTGATCCGCCTCCTGACTCTTGAGGCGGAAGTGATCGAAAGCCTCTCGAGATTTGATGGCTGACGAATTCGACAGAGTCGTTCCTGGTCCTCGAGCTTTATTCGCTGCAATTTAATCGAGTGTTAACTCTTTCCTCGGAGACTTTCGTCGCAATTGACAAGGCTGGTTCTTCGTCCAACTTGGGACTGGAAGTCGCTCAACGGTGGGTTAGCGTGCCTTGGAGAAATTTATTGAATTATTGTTTGATGTGGAGCGTAGTTTGTATCTCGCTCTGGAGACATTGCATGACTATGAGTTCAAAATGGAGCAACTGGAACAGGATACTTAGAATAGCTAAAGTGTAGGTTTCTAAATTTTTAGAGTGTTAACTTTCGCTTCTTTCCGAGTTCTTAGAACTTGTGTCACTCTTGAGCTATCCGAGGTTGAGAAATACAGTAATATATCTTTTTTTCTGCTTTCTAAATGTCTAAATATGCGAATTGATAAGAATTGATAAGTCCAGGTGAAAGAATATGGAGAATTGATGATATTTATGATATCATGAGAGAAACTAAAGGACAAACTTAACACAACGAGTTTCGCTCTTTTCAATCAGCACGCACAAGCAGCAATAGTTTGACCCGGTTAAATAGTAGTTGTACTGTTGATTGGATTGTTGAAACAGTGCAGAGTTCGTGTTAGACCATCCTTCTGGACTTGAATCGGATAGTAGGTTGTTCCCTTATAATTTACTAGTTTCCTGGCAAGACTTTAATCTTGCCGGGCTAACTTTTTGGCTTTTTAGTTGAGAGAGAAGAGGAGTAGTACAAAGTAGGTTGGCTTCGGTTCCAAGGATTTCTCACCACGCTTCTGGAATTGTTTCCAAGTGAATAGAAGTATAAAATAAGTGTCTCTACTCGGCAGAACCTTGGCCTACCTGCCCGGGGTTGTTGGGGGCAGAGCTTCTCGACAACAAGGTTTAACCAAACTGTGCCTTCCCCAAATTTTGTCACGGATATTAGTGCACATAGCACTCTCATTAAGGAATATCATGTCCCAAACAGGGGATCCTTCTTGTTCCTTTTTGATACGAATGAGACGTTGTTGATCAAGTTTTGCGGGTACGGAAATTCGAAGAGACGCTCCAATTTCGAAGAGTTGGCCTTCGTCTTTGGCATGCTCGTCGAGTTCCAAAGAGAATTGCATGAGAACACCCCAGGGAAATTCCATCTCTCTCCGACTTGAACGATGACTTTACTCGCCAGAACCACTTCTTGGATAATCCACAATCGAGTCCAGTAACTCCGTAGGCACAAATTTAACAACGCCATCCAAGTTCGTTCATGTCCTTTAAATTTGAGGGAACCCCGTTTCGAAGGCATGAAATCGCGAATTGATTCTCGTTTTGTATCCTCGAGAAATGTGAGAGCAATCAACGTATCATCTCGCTGAGCTTTCTTGTTCCCAATGATTGGCTCCAATTCTGGCCCAACCCAAACAACGACCCGTTTGGAGATTCCTCCCATCTTGGCGACTTGATTTTGTCGCTCAACAGTGTCTTCTTGATTTATACAAAGTGCGTCAACCCACAGAAGGCGGGGTTCCTTGTCGGGACGCAGACATCGAAGAGCACGCCAGAGATTCTCTCGAATCTCGAATTGACTGTCATCAATTGTAACCCAGAAGTGATTGCATGAGGCTGGACCCCATTCGTAAGATAATGCTTCATATTGAGGTTTCGAGTTCATGCTCACTTGAATCACTTCGCATTGGATTTCACCGGGAAGCTCTGGTGGATGAAGTCGGACGAGACGGATGGGATTGGGGTGTTGAACAAGGAGAGGGGAGTAGACGAATGTTTCGACCTGGTGGGCCATTGGTGTTTATCATAGATATTGACATGATATACTCCATATACTTGGAAATTCGAAAGAGTGAAGAGAATCGTTGGATGTACGTTGGTAACTGAGGGGGAGATGTATGCAAGTGCAGGGCACAGTTCTTGTACCTTGTACCTCAAAGATCACATGTTGAGTTTCCACCAGATCTGGGGCATTCAAACCTGAGCGACTTCGTTTTTTAGAAAAGAAAAACTTTGAGAAAAAGCGGAGACTAAGTATCAGAGTGAAAGAGTGGAAACTAGATCAAAAGACTCGTTTTCATTGTTGGATTGAGAAACGTGACTAGAATTCAAATCCCGCCGTCGTAAAGGTTTTATTTCTGTGATGTGTTGGAGAACTAAAGAAAGTACATAATGCAACAGGTGTGTAACTCAAGTAATATTTAAACGTTTTAGTTGTGCAATTTAAATGCTCTAGATCTTTACTGCAATATTTTTGAATTGATATTATTATGGTATACCGCTGATTGGAGATTGGTGGAGTACTTTCTGAACGCTGCTGAAGAAAAAAATGAGAAAAAGCATCAAAATTGAGTTGGACTTGTTTTTAAACAAAAGAAGGCCAAGGAAACAGAGTTCAAAAAGTTGGGCATCCCAGAAGCCAAAAGAAAATAGAAGCTTGTGTCAGTTTGATATATCATTCCATGCCTAAATAAAAACAGTACTCGTACAATTCCCATCCATCACACTCATTTCCCATTATACATTGTCAAATCTCCCAGATATCGTATGCTCTAAAGCTCCTATTTGTATATACGCCTTCAATCGACGAACTGCTCAAAAGTTTGAATTTTCCACCTCAACCCTGGTGGAACCATCACCAGCCGAAAGAATCTCTCTTCGCCGTTGATGTTCCATCCATCCCCAAGCAACACCCGCCCCAAGCAAAGCAAGACTAACCCACCAAAGAAACATTCCAACTCTCCCCAATATCTTCGTGAATGATACCTTGAACGCGGATATCTTGCTAAGTTCTTTCTTCTGATACGTGCAGATCTTGGTACCGAAGACTAGACAACCTCGACCATTCGGACGAGTCTCGCATTCGCCGTGTTCGCGACGTCGTTTCATAAGGAGTCTGGATGTATCATTAGGTATTGTTTTTGAAGAAAAGGAGGTGAAATATGAGTTGAAAACATACCTAACGCTTCCTCGGCAGAATCTCATATCACTTCCGAGTTCACATCCTTTGTCGTGGGGACAATCGAGATGGAGTCTTCGACGTTCGATAAGCCACTCGATTTTTAGGTTTACGCCTGTGTAGACTAAGTCGTAGAAATGTTGATTTGTATGCTTGAGTGAGAGAGCATCGGGGTAGGTGAGGTTTGAAGCGATAAGAAGGTGTATTTCTGTTGGTAAGGAAGTGAAGGTTCGTCCAGTTGATGTTGGTTGAGCATGAGTAGCCAGTTCGGATGATTTTGATGCCATGATTTTATATCAGCGGAAAGGCTTGATAGCTAAAGATAGAATGGATAGAGAGTAGGTATATATTCGAGTGGACCACGTGATGTGTACTCTATCGGGCGACTGGTTCGTACCTATTGAAGCCGCCCGAGATCACGCAGGTACGAAGTGGTGATTCAGGTACAGCTTGTTGGATAATTTCCAGCTTCGTTGTTCTTGGGGCTGGCACTGATGGGTAGGCACAGAATATATGTCTTTTGTTGCCTAGGTTGAACAAGAGAGTGCCTATTGCTTCTCAAAAAAATGGATATCTAGGCGCAGCAGAATTGTTGCGCGAAGTGGAGGGAGAAAAAGTGGTGTAAGAGGTCTTGATGTGATGTTGTTATTGGAGAGAGACTCCACGTTTCAGATGCTGTCGAGGTAGCCTGGTGACACTTAGGCTGTGGCGGAATTTCAGATGACGATGCATAATAAAAGAACCCCTTTATGAACACGAGGGTTGGAAAGATGTGTGCGCAAAAACTATCTGGCTGAGACATACGAGGATATTGAGATGGCTACGAGTACCGGGGATAGCGAAATGCAATATGGAGTGATAGGAGATTTGGAAGTTGTGGCTTGTTTGAGTGGCTAGTGAAGCTTCAAAACTCCAGATACGCTAAAGGGACTACTTGCCACTAAGATAAAGAAAACCTCCACAGGTACAGGAGAGAAATGATAGGTAGCTATTAAATAATTAGAATCTGGGAGAAAAGGTAATAAAGAAGTTTGTCTAGTTTGTTTTGAAATGGCAGGGCTTTGATTGCTCGGCGCTAAGCGGCATCACCTCGGAAATAAATTAGATCTCGTGCTACCGCGCCTCCTTCGCGATAAGTAGACTTGAGGCCGTCATCGACTAGAACAACAACTCGGATCCATCCACATCGCGATGGATCATTGTCGGTATGGACATCGACAGTCCTGCCACTATTGCTACATCAACCGAGGTAGCTGTAGCTTTTGAAGACGAGGAAAGCAATTACGGTTCCGACTTTTCGCCCGAGGAGGAACAGCTTGTCGCTCAACTGCTGTCCCCACAAACCGCCACGGAAGACTTCGACAATCCCATCACCAGCGTCGTTGAGCATCATGTACCAGAGCGGAAGCTTCGTCTCCCTCGTGTCCTTGGGAGGGAGGAGAGGTCTGCTCTGTTTCAAGCTGCACAGGCAGCAGAAGAGGTGGCTGAACAGATCAAGGACTCGGTCAGTGGCCTTGAAATGTACCCCAACCTGGACTGTAAGAGTATCGACCCTGCTGATATTGTTGACTTTCTGACTGACGTTGAAGCGTCTAGTAGCCAACCAAATTAAAGGCACAAAAGCGATTCCTCCAGTTACTCTCGAGAATGCGGGGGAAGAGGGGTCGACAGAACCAAGACCGCCTGATACACGATCACCCCTCGAACGATTTCGCACACAGCCCAAGAAGGGGCTCTCTGTTACAGACCTAGTATCGCCAGCATGGTGCGAGTTACAATATTGGTACTCTTTGACCCTTCATGGAAGAAAGAAGCGTACTTCGGCAATGAAGCAGGGTAGTCGGGTACATCAGGTTCTGGAGGATCAAGTCCATACAACTGTGAGGGTCGAGGTAGCAACAAAAGAAGATGGCTGGGGCCTAAGGATATGGAATGTCATACAAGGCCTGCGAGCACTCCGAAATAATGGGCTAACCCGCGAATTGGAGATTTGGGGTACAATCGATGGGCTGGTAGTGAACGGGGTTATCGATGAACTCTCCTATGTCTGCCCAGATGCAGATCTTGAAGAAAGTCTCGAAGGACCATCACCTGGTCCTAAGAGTGAACTTTCTCTAGATCAGGCAACAATATCCGCTTTCTTCAAGGCAGCCAAAGGAAGTTCGCTCAAAGAAGTTACCAGAATAAAACGACGAACTCAAACCAAGAAGGTTTATCTATGCGACGTCAAAACCCGGGGCGTGAAATCGTTGCCTTCTGGAGCTGCTTTCCGGCCAACAAAAATGCAACTTATGCTCTACCACAATCTACTCTCCGCTCTTGTCACCAACACGGTGGACTTTTCCGTCTTCACAGACCGATATGGACTTGACCCATTGAAAGTGTTCTCTGATGCCTTCATTGCCCAAGTAGGAAGTCTCAACGAAGAGTTTTTTGACGCTGAAACATCTCCTAACCTAAGCCAAGATAGCCCTGCCTCGAGTCAAAACTCCCTCGACGTTCTTCTCGCCCATAGCACTCTAGCTACACTCTGGGAACTCATGATACAAGAATTTCAAATCACACTTCCAGACGGCTCTTCCTCATTAGGAAAAGTGCTCAAAGCTGAATATCGGTCTCGAGATGCAGGTGAAGTTGTAGGAAGCAAAACTTTCGCCATGGATGAAGGCGAATTGAAAACTTACCTTGATCATGGGATGGCATGGTGGAAAGGAGAACGTAAGGCGGAGGGTGTGGCGATTGAAGAAGCGTATAAATGTAGGAGTTGCGAGTTTGCTGAAACCTGCGAGTGGCGGCTTGGGAAAGTGGAAGAGGCAACGCAGAAATCTCGAGCGAAGAGGAAAAAGAGTATTGCTGTTTGATGAACAGGTATGTTTGCATCAAAATTCCACGTGCTTTAGGTAGAGATGTGTTGACCTTCGTTCGATTGCTTAGCCGCCTCTCTGGGCACGATTGTACATACTATACATTAAACTCCTTTCATTTATATATAATAAAAGGGCGCACATGTACCATAATATCCGAAAACAATATTGGATTTGACTCTTCGTAAGCCCCAAGATGGGGTGGGTGATTGGGAAAATCCAAAGGCAGACTGAACCCCGGGGGTCTTTGCCATGCTTACAATAACCAATACCTCTCATACCATTTCATTTACTGACCGTATTTCTGATAGGTTGTGATATCGTTCACCTGCGTTTGTGATTGGTGCAACAATGGAGAATTGCGAACTCGACAAGCAGGAAAACGAGAGACATTTTTATGGGGCAACGGTTTATAGGACCGCTCTCGCTCATCAACCTCGCGGAACAAGGGTCCCTTTTTTTTCATTTAATGAGATTGGACCAAGAGAGGACGCGGAGGCGGCAAGAGCAAGCTTAAGTACGATCATTTCAAAAATAATTTCCTGGTTGGCGTGAAACCCAACCGAGGCGAGGGGAAGAACCTGGACGTCGTTCGGCCTGGACCCACGAAAATCAATCGACAGACGTGCAGAAGATCCTTCAGAAGCCATCTCGATTCTCAACCAATCTCATATCCCATGCGCACGGTGGCGTCGTGCAGGGTAGAAGGGTCCGGACTGTCGGGCTAAGCCCGAAATGAAAGTAAAATCTGGGATTTCTGGGAATGCCCTGATTTGAAAAGTGAACAACGGGATGTTTGTGGTGACTGCGGAGGTACGTTGCAAGTGATGATTCCGATGAAGGCTATTCTCGACTTTCTCTTGTTTTCATTCATTCGTTAGTTGGGAACACGTCAGCTAGATTGGACTAAGCAAGCATCTGAGCAAAACGTGATAGTTAGCTCAGCTAGTTTCCGTCACAAAATACCCGCCTCCTCTCTTGTTTCCTTCCGCACAGACTGACCAAAGAACCCGCTGCCCTTGGCTCCACTACGGAATGTGGTGGCTCGGTTGGGCCAGCTTCCCAGGTCCACGAGGGGTCAAAGACGGGAGGGGTGATGGAGGGGACTAATCCTTATGGGGCTTGCAACTAGTGTAATGTCGGTTTAACGTTCTCTTGTGCATCGAGACTTTCTTATCTTAATCGACGCCGTGTTTTTGTTTTGTTTTTCCTTTCTTTTGTGATCCATATTTGGTGTCTCACAAGGCGCTCTTTCAATATGCCTCGATATTCAGCCGCCAATACACCAGTGTCTATTGACCAGACTGTCCCCACTGATTCGACGGTCAATATGTTATATGAACACTTCAGTGGTCGTTCGAGCAGCGCCGGCGGACATAAGCAACAACCTCTACTCCGTCACTCATCAAGTAACGAAAACATAACCCCGCCACGATCAAGACGTCAGTCCAATGCTAGATATCAGGAACAACGATTCGACTCTCCACGCAAGGAATCGAACGAACGAACGTTTGAATCAAGGGAACGAATGTTGATCAGCCGAAAAAAGAGTTTCGACAGTATTGAGGGTGGAAGTGGGAGTGGGAGTGGGAACCGGAACGTTGTAAAGAGACAAACTATGGCTCCTATTTCTCCGGTTAGGGAATCTTTTAGTTTGGATCAGAGGGATTATAGGGCGCCGAAGAGTCAACAGCCTTTGCATAGTAGTATTGCGGATTTTTATAGTCCCGAGGTATTTAGGGTTGTTCTTAATAATCCTACTACGGCGCATCGGTTAAAGAGGTTTTGTCAGAGTAGGGCTTGCGGGGAGGATATGGAGTATTTACAAAAAGTGGGTTCCTTCGTGCTCTAGGGCTTACATAAAACAAAGTTGGGGAGTGTTTTTTATTAGGTACTAATTCAAAATAGATTAATGAATATAACCGCCTCCTCGACGACATGGCACAACTTCTAGGATCCATTAACTCAACATATTTATCACCAGATGCACCCCATCCAGTCAGCATCCCACGCTCCGAAATCAAACAAGTTTCCGGTGACATCAGATACTTTATCCAAAATACTATTCCTTCACTAGAATCCGTCTTTGCTGGTTCGCAGGAAATGGTTGAGAGGGTACTGGTTAATGAGATATATCCGAGATTTGTGAAGCATCAAGTTACTACCTCGGCGACTATGGCGATGTCGGATCATAAGGAGAGATTCCAGGGGTTGGGAGATTGTTTTTGTATTACTGATCCTTCGTTAGTTCTCTCAAATCCAAAACCTAAAGTGCTGAGAACTGACAATATTGGTATTCAGAATAGCGGATAACCCCATCCTCTGGGCCTCCGACGGCTTCGTCTCAGTAACAGGCTACGAAAGAAAAGACATCATACCCCGAAACTGTCGTTTCCTCCAAGGCCCGCAAACAGATACCAATACCTCAAAACGTCTCAAACTATCCATCGAGAACTGCGAGGAATCCGTCGAACTCCTCTTAAATTACCGCAAAAACGGGGATCCGTTTTGGAATCTCCTTTATGTTTCTCCGCTTTTCAATGAGAAAGGGGAGATTACATATTTCCTTGGGGGACAAATAAATTGTAGTACGACGATTCATTCGTTTACGGATGTGCTGAGGGTTTTGAGTGTTAATGATGATGAGCTGGAGAGATTGGATATTCTGGATAGAGAAGCTGGGGCTGGGAATGGGTTTGGCGGGGGGAGAGCGGGGAGCGTGAGGAGTAGGGAGGCGAGTGTGTTGAAGAGTAAGAGTTCGTTTTTCAAAGGGTGGAGGAAATATAGTGTGAGGGATGCGGCGAAGGGGGGGAAGTTAGTTGTGAGAAATGAGGCGGGGATGGAGGGGGAGTTGGTGGGGAGGTTGGGACGGTTGACTTTTGATACGCAGGTTGAGGCTTTTTATACGGCTTATTCTAAGGTATGCTCCTCCTCTCTTCTTTTCGTACTGTTTTACGGGGCGAGTTTGGTTGGATTTGAGAAGTCACGAAATTAACTTTCGACACAGTACCTAGTCATGGACTACAACCCCGTAACCGCAACCCTAATAATCCAACACTACTCCCCGGGTGTAATCGACATGCTCTGTCTCAACCTCCCCAACGGAAACGTCATCCCCATCTACAACAAAGATATCTTCAAAGTCCTCGCTGACTACACCTCTTCCTCATCTTCGTCAAGTATCTCTAGACATTTCAAAGAGAGTGTGCGGGATAATATGAGGAAGGGCTCTGCGGTTAGTTTGGAGGTTGGATTACTCACGGGGTATGGGGAGAAAAAGGGAGGTGGACTTGCGAGTGGGAAGAGTTGGTTTAGAGGGAGCAAATCGGATGGGTTGGGGGGTAGGACCGAGGAACGGTATGTTACTCATTGGACGCCGCTTAAGGATGTTCAGGGGAGGACGAGGAGGGTTGTTTTGACTATTGCTCCGAAGTGAGGCGTGGGATTTGTTGAAAGGATTGGTCATGGAGTGGTATGACGATAAGGGGTGGTGTTGTGAGGGGGGTACTGTTTTGATGTTTGGAACTCGTTTGGGGGTGGAATTCCTTGTGAATGGATGATAAGATAAGATATTTTGTTTCTGTTTACATGGGATGGCGCGTTTGATATTTTCTTCTCTTCTTCCTCTCTTTCTCTTTCGAAAGCAGGGATCTATTATGTATAGCGTTGTATTCTTTCACTTAGATACCTTGTTGGGATTGGGTCTTGGTTTACGTTATAGTCATTGCCAACTTTATTTTTAATTGATGCTGAAGCCTTTTCAACTCATCAAGACTGTACCTGGGTACTTTCGAGGCCCTGTCACGTTTTCGGTCACATGTGTGGCGGTGCACTGCTGCTGCCATGCAACCGATCTTTTTGCTGACAGCCTTGCCCATCTTCCGCCCATCTTCTGCCCAAAACTTGCTATCAAAGAGTTGAAGCTTTGAAGCATGCTGCTGAGTATCATCATTCTTCACTCAGTACGCTAATTCAGCCCTTATTCTCACCCTACTTTGCTTCAGGTTTCAACATGGAAGCTCCCAATAGCTTGAATAGCCGTAACAACAATGATCTGTGGGCTCGAGCTATCCAAAACCTAGACCCCGAAGACAAAACAACTATCAACTTCAGCTATGACAAGCTGACAGTCCTGTCTGATTTGAAAACAGAGGTGGAGGCAACTCAACAGAGGTGCAAGGATAATCGGTGGCACCTGAAGCGTAAGAGCGGGGAAAAAGTCATTCTCCGGGACTTATTTGCCAAAGTCGTCAAATGGATTAATTTATTCAAACAAGTCGGGGATACGGCTGTTCAATACGACCCTGGTCATGCAGCTCTTCCTTGGGCTCTTGTTCGATTTATTCTTCAGGTTTGTTCTTCTCGCCATCTAAGTCCACCATTTCTGACGGATAATCAGGCAACAGTAAATGATGTTGAGAAGTACGAATTTGTGACAGAGAACATTGAAACTGTTTCAAGATACATCTGTCGTTGTAAAATCATCGAGCGGCTTTACCTTGGTGGGGCTGCTTCTGCTGTTGAACAACTGGAATCAACTTTGGTCAGGCTCTATAGTGCTATCCTTCTCTGTTTGTCCAATTTCAAGCGGTATTTCGATCAGAAAGACTCTGGTAAGTCAGCAGTCACCAATAAAAGGTCAGAATGCTTATCGTACCATTAGCTCGATTCGTTTCAAGCATCCGGGATAAGAAAGTCTTTGAAGGCTTTATGCATGACATAAATGAGGGATTGGAGGATGTTCATCAATGTGCAACACTGGTTGGCAGAGAAGGTCAGCATCTAAAAGAAAAGATGGGAATGTGGGCATGTGCTAATGTGCGCAGACGAGTGCTTCAAATACCAGGATCTAAAGGACATCATCGTAGAGTTCAACAACCCGTTGAATCGAATTTCAACTCAATTACAGAAAGTGGAAGACAATCTTCAGGGTATGGTTGGCATTTTTGGCAAAAAGTGCATTACTGACCTAAATACCTAGATTCAAAAAGAAAAATGATACTTGACTGGATGTCTAACATTGAAAAAGTCCCTTACCTAAAACATCACAAGGAAAGCAAAAGGCAAATACTGGAAGGGACAGGCAGCTGGCTCTTGGAAGACGCCACATTCAAGAAGTGGCAAGATGATAGCGCCTCTTCCCTACTATGGCTTCATGGTATTATAGGTTCTGGGAAAAGTAAACTAACGCAAGTATTCGAACCAGCAGACTTGTCTATATGCTGATATGTACACACAGGTCTTTGGTAATTGAGGATGCTATAAAGTCTGCTTCAGACGGCCAAATACCACGTCCGATATACTTTTACTGCTCCCGAAACTCAGCAGAACCACTTCGGTCAGAATCAACCGCGATTCTTGGGAGTATCGCACGGCAGCTCGCCAGCCTCGAACCCACTTCTGCTCTTTTCCCGCCTGCCGTTGAGAAGTACTCAGAAGAAGAAGCTCAAGGGGGTCCTTCCAGCTCTCTTGATATCCAGGACAGCTGTGATTTGATAGCCCAGCTGATTAGCCTCTACCCCACGGCTGTCATCATCATTGATGCGTTGGATGAATGCACTGGCGAAAGTCGAGTTGACCTTCTTGATTTTATCAAGAATACCCTCAACGACTCTTCTTGTCTAGTCAAGTTCTTTATATCTAGTCGAGAGGACGCGGAGATTGTTTATCAGTTGACTGATTTCCCCAATGTCGACATTTCTTCTACCAAAAACCAAGCCGACATTGAAGCGTTTGTTGAGAATGAAACAAAGAAGCTCGTGAAAAGAGGAACTCTACTAAGGAACAGCCAGCAAAAGGAAGCTCTCGAGAAAGAGATAATTCGCAAAATTTCAAAGGATGCCGCTGGGATGCAAGTTTGACCTTATTGCCCACAACTGTCTTAGTTACTAAATCGTGGATCTCAGGTTTCGATGGGCGAGTTTGCAGCTTCAAAACTTGACCTTGCTGAAAACGGACCAAGATATTCAGGCCCATCTCGGAAAAATACCACCAAGTCTAGAAACGCTGTACATGGAGATCTACGGTGGTATATCTACAAACCAGGGTACTGACTCGAAAAGAATCGCCCGAAATACTTTCTGCTTGCTACTGCGTCTGAGAGAGAATCTTCTACCATCAGAATTCATCAAGCTGGTCCAGAAATCCTCGGAGGACAACCTCAATACAAACACCATACTTGACATATGCTGCAATCTAGTGGTTCTGGATGAGACGGTAGATGTTTTTCGCTTTGCTCATCTCAGCGTCCGCGAGTTCTTTGAAAAACTGCCCGAATTCTCGCCCCAAAAGTCGCATTCTATTGTCGCATCGACGAGCATGAGACATATCGATACAGCGAAGAGGAGCGAATGGCTTAAAAAATATGCCAGGGCACCCATTAGGACTGTTGGGGATTATATTGCGATTTGGCTCCTGTACGTCTCAATTTCTCGGAGCTTTTTCTCCAATTTAGTAGTTTTGGGAGCAAGGAGATACTCTACTTTACTCCCGAGACAACACTTGAATCTTTCTCAAAGAAGTAAACTGACTCCAATATCCTGAGATTAGGTACCATTTCCAATTAGCTGGAAACCCCGGACAAGAAAATCCTCTGCTCTTCAAGGAGGCCATTGTATTGGCATCCCGTCAAGATCTCTTGAGATTCAGAGTGGATGAGAATGCACTATTCAGTACACGGAGAGAGTGCTGGCCTCTGGTACTGAGAAACTTCAACCCTGATCTACTGTTTCTCTTCAACTCAAGTGCTATTGGGCTGTCGGAAATATTCAAAGCTTTTATCATTAATAGTCGAACTTTGCCAGACCCTTCATCAAATTACCAGTCGTCTCAAAATCAATCCTGGATTTTCAACGAGGGTCTAATGGTTTTAACAGATATTTCGGCAAATTTTAGTTTGGGAGGCTTCAAGGAGGCTTTGACGGAAGACAATTTTGTTCGACTCGCGCTACATGCAATATCCCACGGGAATTACACAGTACTAAAGTTTCTATTGACTGAAAAACTTTGTCAGGTAACTGAAGGAATGCTTCTACGAGCCGTTGATGCATGTAATGTCCGGAAGACTTCTGGATCGGACTGGAAAGAACCAGCCGTGCTGGTAGATTTTCTCCTAGAGTAAGCTCATAGAAAGATCTCCGCAGTATATGCTGACATGTTCTTTAGTAGCGCCGTTCGGCAAAATATTCCTGGGTAACTAGAGACCAAGCCCCTCCATAATCCCGTAGTTAACATTATATAGGTTTCTCACAACGCCACAGTTTTCCTCCCTCGAAAGGGAGCCCTTTTCGGAGCCTGTCGTCTTTTCAACCGAAATACAGTCTGTTTTAAAAGACCTGTTGACACCAGCTGTAATTCGAAAAGCAATAATTGCTCTGCGAGTAGACGAAAGCTGTGGCATCACATGCACTGTCATGACGGTACTTGCGAAATGGGGTATAAAAGTAGTGTTGACTCAGAGTCTTATGGACGCGATTGCAATATCGAGTTTGAATCCGGCCGAAACACTTGGCCTTCTCCTGGATTCTCACGAGGATCTACTTGTTCCATTCAAGACCCTGGAACCCATGGCGAGTGGCGCAGAAACCTTTGCGAGGTCTCATATTCAACGCCTTTTTTTGAAGTGCCCTCTAAGCGATCTTACTCAGGATACCATTCAATACATCATGCAAAAATACGCGAATCTCGATTTTGCAATACTTATGATGAAACGAAACCTTGGACTAATTGTCAACGAACAAGTTCTACTTTCGATAGTAGTTACAAACAAAGTCGCCAGCTTCACCAAGAAGCCGAAGAGAGATCGCTTCGAATTAGACTCCGTGATTGGCTTCCCTAATAGAAGCAGCTATCAAAACCATTTTGAGACTACAGCTGATTTCAGCCTTACCCCCCAAACCATTAAAGCGTTAGAAAATTTGGAGGGCCTTGCACGAGCTCAGTTCAAAGTCGCGGAAAAAGTTCTCGATGCAGCTAAAAGCATGCCCAGAGTCAAGCCGGATGTCTTGAAATGGTTGATTGATAGAAGCTCAGGCTATTCCAACTCGTGGGGGGAGGAGCTCATAATCAACGCCCTCAGAGCACCAACAAGGATCGAGATTTGGCTCCAAACTCGGGAATTTATCATTCTTTTCCGCACCATGCTTAAGAAAAGAATCTACAGCCTGACACAACCGATTTTGGACATCTGTACTCAGAACGATTACCTAGATGTTTTCCTAAGTTGGTTTTTGATTAATTGTGAATGCTGTATTGACAAGCAGCAGACAATGGACAGACTTATTGAGGAAAAGAATTGGCATACGGCAAGTGTGCTACACACTTGGGATAGAAGTATTGAAATCAGGAACGACTACCAGAAATTCATCGAAGAGGCAATTAAATTTTATGATCCGAATTTGCTGGGATATCTCGAAGAAGAAAGCGGTCCTGAGTTTTTTTCCCAGCCGTCCTACCTCAATTTTGCGATTGGCCAAAACAAGCTCAAATCGTTGCAAAAGAGTACCGGGGTGACATGTTTGGGAGGATTCCGAGTGGGGTTGTTACCTTTACGAAAAGCCAAGGTGCAATACGAATAAAGCATAAAGTAAGGCTAAATGAGCTATATACTTTATTATATTGCTAAGAGTTTCATTAGCTAATAGGAAGCCTCTATTTCCTGTCACGTGCTAGTACTTACTTCGCTTACTTGAAAATTTTTATGCTTTAGAACTTCTTTCCTAAAACAACATTTTTCTATAATACTACGAATAGCTTAAAGCACTCCTATAATGTTAAACCGAAGAGCCTATAACCTTAGTCTTAAAGTAAAAGCCTAATTTATTAAGATAAAGAACGTTAAAGTTGTTAATAAAGTAATAAAGTAATAAAGCGAAATGTTAGTTATATAAGTTGCGAAACCGATTAGAATAAAGCAGTATAGAAGTAGGATAGAGAGGATATATTACTAAATAGAGAGGACGAAGACGAAGAAGAAGACGAAGATAACAAGAGCGATAACGATTCTAGGAATAGCTTTAATTATTCTATATAATTATATACTAAAAGGCTATATTTCAGTACTATATTTATATACTTTTATACCTAAAATTTCTCCTATAATAACGCTAACAGCTATATTACGCTTTACGCTAAATGAGCGTTTTGTATTACTTTACGAAACGTAATAATAAGTATCTCTAATTCCGAGCTTAGTATCGATTACGAGAATATGAGCCGCCTAGGGTCCTGGCTTATCTAGGCTCACCACACATCCTAGGCGAGGCACAGCGCTCAAGTTTGGTAGGAGAGGAGCGACTGAGCGAGGCAGGAAGCGGCGCGAGGATAAGGAAGGAGAACTAAAAAAAGGGGGGGGGGAGAAGGAGAGCTAGGCTAGGCTCAAGTACTTATCTCCGTCGGATTAAAGTTTTTAATTACACGTATAACTAAGAGTTAGTTCCGCAACCTCTTAATTTTATATACGATACAACTACCTATTAAGACTACGATATATGACCTATAGGCGCAACGCCTTCTGATTCAAGGCTTAGAAGAGCGAGAGACATATCCAAGGTGAGTAGTAGAAAGGCGAGTAATAGAAAGGCGAATTACGAGATTTAATTAGCTCGGAGCAGAAGAGAGACGCTAAAAAGTGCGGCGGGGACAGAAGGGAAGTAAAGAGACTCAAAGCGAAGAAGAGATCTGTTTCGCTAAGCGTAATTAGAATATACTTTAGGTAAGTGAACAACTTGGTGCCACGCCACCTCCCTCCCCTTCTCATAGCTGCTAACTGTTCACTTCTCTCGAAGAAAGTTCAATCAGATGAAAAGCAGACCCATCAACAACTTCAAGTTCTCTATGGTTTCTATGCAATCTCCCGTACCCTATTACCCTATTGCCAAAGTTGCTTCGATCGGAAAACGTAAGACTTTGTCAATTCAGCCCATAGATAGTTCGAGGTCAATGCCAGACACAGTTAGGAAACCTCATCAGTCAAGAAAAAAATGTCTTTCATTTCCCCATGTCCCACAAGCACAGAGTGAATACTACTCTCAAATAACTTAAATGCTCTACATCCATATACAATTTTTTACAGACACCCCCTACGCAGCATTAGAGTTAGAAGGAGGCAACCCCTTATCCGGGTTAGAATTAGCAACACCCCCCTCCTTATATAAATAAGTAGCCGCAGTCAAATTAGACATCGAATGACCACTACTCAAATCAATCGCAACTGTAAGCCAACCCAAAAATCAGTAGTAGCCTCTTCCAACGCCCAACCGTCAAGATCCAAATCCGTTTATACAATGGTGTTAGTGTTATAAGAAGCGGTAGCTTCGACGGCAGAAAGAAGAGCAGTGTTTTAGCTTTCCCCGCCTTAGTCAGCCTGACACTCCGAAGAGGATAGGCTACCCCTCTCTATTAGAAAAGGAGAGGATAGGCTAATTTCACTTATAGGCTAGGCTGAATTAGGCAGGAGAGATGCTAAATTTAGATAGAAGAGATAAGAAAGACCAAAAGATAGAGCTAGGCAAGAAGAGGTACTAGAGAGAATAGAATAGAATAGAAAGTATATAAGTAAAAAGTATTAAAATAAGCAAAAAGTAATAAAAAGTACTATTATTATAGACTAATTTAAGAAGTATTAAAAACAATAATATTATTAAAGCTACTAAAAGACGAGATATTATACTCAAATTACGTATTATCCTAGTAGATTAGTAACGACTTACTTACCTTCTAAGTCCTTTTAAACGGCACTAAATTAAGTGCTCCACTAGGTACTTGATTTACTATAGTAAAACCCCTGTTTTTAGGTACTGATTAGAGACTACTTCGTCTTAGATATAATAATTACTATAGATTTTGTAGGCTACTAGAGTTTTTAGCCGATTTTCATAGAGGTTCCTTTCGCTTCTGCTGTAATCGCTCGGTCTATCTCTCACCTAATACGCGAAGTTATACCTAGAACGAAGTAATACTTCGTCTTAGAGGTTATCCAAATGAGACAATTGCTATATTTCCGTAGCTTTATGCTACTAAAAAACCCCTGAAAAGTCTGTAAAGTAACTCTCTCTGAATAACCTTTGTTTCGCCAGAGACTTAGTATTATATACTTTTCTTAGGTAGCACCACTTCTGCTAAATCCACTAATAACACTATAAATAATATATTTGAGGCTGGCATATACCCTGCCTAGCCTCCCCTGTAGGCTGGGAAAGGCCACCCCGATACCTCGGATAGGAAAGGATAGGCGGAACAAATTTCGGAATAGGATCGGAGTGGCTAGGAGAAGTGATATATTAGGATAGGATCAGGCGGGATAGCCTTAAAATAGAGGCAGGAAGGAGAAGGATCGTCAAGGCAGGATAGGATAACAGATTAGGCGGGGAAACCCAAAACACTGAAGGAGGGCATCGTCGAGATATAATTGGCCAACGTGTAAGGTGGTTCCGCCTGTGTAGGTACCGTTGTTTTCAAGGGTTACGTTCTTTTGCGAGACGCCGTGGATGTGGGTAAGACGGGAGGCGTAGTGGCCTGGGAAGATGGTATCGAATTCTACGTTACCTTCGCTGTCGGTGAGTTATACGCCGCGCATGAAGGTGCTGTCGAGACCGCCTTGACCTTGGTCGATGCCAATTCCCGAATAAGATCCTGTAGCATTACAATGCCAGATCTAGATCATCATGATCTCTTTTCTCCTTTGATCATATTTCTGGGGGGTTTGTTAGATGGGGAATACATGCATCAGCGACGAGTTCCTCGACTGGCTCGCAGGTGTTCATATCCATGAATTGTGATTCCAAGCGAAGGGGAACACCGGATTGTCCTTCGGTGACGTCTGATCTGATTTGTTCGCCAGTAACATAATAAGGACCAACTGTCGTTTCTGGAAACAAAGCATAAGGATTGTTTGAGCCGAAGATGGTGTCAACAAGTGTGTCTAGTGTGTAACCCGCCGTGGTGGTCTAGTCATGGTCGACTGCTGCCCAATTATCTAGACTTTCAAGATCACGCTTTTTGTGGGTAAGAGCCTAGAAATGATTAATTTCGCTTCTCTTGAGAGGTTTCTTGGATACTGGGAAGGATGTGGTGGGTAGTACTTACGGTTCACAAGTCCACATTTCGCTCTCAACTCCTTGGTCTTCCCTGCCCGACGCGCTGCAGTTCGTGCACGAAGAGCAACGGAATTGGCATTGTTTTGACAGTTAGACAAAGATCTCGAAGCTTTGGCATGTTGCACGTTTCTCATAGCCATCTTATTTTTGATCGCTTTGACACATTCCCCAGGGTGTGCAAGAGTGAGGAGAATAGACACGAGAAGTACCGCGAGAGTACTTAATTGAACCATGATGAAGGAATTGAGAACTGAGTGAGAGACTAGGGGAAAGAGTGAAATCCGGGGTGGCTTTCAAACCCCATTTCTGTGGACATCTTGGAGTACTTACCAGACTTGAATAGATGAAGGAGGTACACTGGGGTTCTAGAAGGTATGGATTCATGAGGCAGCAATGATGAATACCATTTCTTGGCCTCAAGGGTCCTTGAGGCTCAATTGAGGGGTAAGCTTTTGAGGCCGCAATCCCCAAAAAAGAAAGGGGTTCTAGCGAAGCAATTTGCTGTTCTTGATTGGTTTGAAGTCAAAAGATAAGCCTCCGATGTTACGCCTCCGGATTGTAAATTGATTGGATGGATCCTGAACGAGGGTGATCAAACCACATGGCCCACTACACTTTTCTGGAGAAGAAATGGGTTGGCCAATTGAAAGCGTTGTTCTGTAAGCATCGTGTGGAGGGTGGACAATGCATTACGCGGCTGAGAGGCATTGTTTCATAGTCTATTTTGGAGTTTGCCGATGGACTTTTCTGGAAGGTGGTAGAGTATTTTTCCACTTCCTGAGCACTTCGAAGTAAGCCAATTATTGTTGATGGCGGCTTACTCGTAACTTGATTGACAGCTTACTCGCAAGTAACTCACGGAGATGAATCCCATTTACGGAGTATTCAACTCTGCCTGTGGAGATGGCATCATTCATAAGTCTTGCTAGCCAATAAAATACTTGAGCAAGCAAACTACCTTTTCGGGAGGACTGCGTAGTACAAAGATAGAAATTCTTCAACGACTAATTTTCTCACCTTTTTTCACTTCTTTGCTTTTTTTTTGGAGTAATAAACAGCACTGAAATCAAAATAACAAGAATTGCACTTCTCAGACAATTGATAATCCAATTTGATAAGCAGTGCTGCATATTTACCCCAATTGCGGAACCACACAGCCTATCATTTAACACCACAGCATGATTTTCATGACGACTAACAAGGTGGAATGAACATCTACCCAGCGGGAAGGATTGAATAGAAATGAAGGGAATTTCAGTTGGGACTTCTGTAGTGAGAAACTGACTCACTGATACTGTCAAGAACGCAGACTACTGCACTAGAAAGAAAATAGCAACAATTCTTCGATTGCAAATCCTCGACTGAAAATATGCTATACTGCAAATGTGGGGGAAATTGTATAAAGTTGACTCCCGATAAAAAGTACCCTGAAAAGGGAGCGGGAGATGTAAACTCTGTATTCGCTTCGAATCTACTACCCGCCCATCTAAAACAAAAGAAATCATAGTCGCTGTGCCCGGTCTATCCGTGTATCTGTGTATCCATCTCCATTTCTGTGACGTGAGTCGTATATATCCATGCACCCAAACTCCAAATGCAATATTCAATTCAAACGCCATCCTTCTATGCAACTTGGTATCATCAAATCCCCGAACCTAATAAAATCACTCTGATGTAATGAAACTCCATATCAAGCTTCCAACTTCCTCGCATCTCTTTCATCGATTTGCTTTGTTGAAGTTGTAACCTCTTTCTTAACACCGGATTTCTCCAATGCCTCTGCGACCTCGGCTTGTCGATTCAAGAAACTGAGATATGTCTGCCACCCGATCGCAATGACACCTGCAAAGATACTTCGGTATTGCGCGTCGATGAATGTAAAACTGAATGCTGTAACTGCAGGCCACAGTTTACAACTATTCAGCATAGAAGTAGGAACGGTTCTCTTGACTCTATCCCAGACCTCTTCCAGGGAGTCCCCGGAGAGGAAAGATTGCATGCCGAAAAAGTATGTATTAAATATCGGTGTGAAGCAGACTTGGTTGACTGTGACTTTCGTGGCTAGGGAGAGGATTTTGGAGGAGTAGTTGAAATTGTTTCCTAGGAACAT
Organism: Hymenoscyphus infarciens; assembly: GCA_001414345.1. Classification (NCBI taxonomy): domain Eukaryota; kingdom Fungi; phylum Ascomycota; class Leotiomycetes; order Helotiales; family Helotiaceae; genus Hymenoscyphus; species Hymenoscyphus infarciens. The sequence goes on along the minus strand of LLCB01000056.1, from coordinate 51,617 downwards.
GAACCTGTTTTGAATTAATTTCTTGGTCTGCGCAATTAAAAGAGAAAAGTTTACCACTTATAACTCGGAATCGAGGACCCAGCACTAATAATCAACGCTCGCAGAGTCCTCTTGGGATCGTATTCATCGCCGTTGATATTTTGCGCCGACAGATCCCCGAGGAAATAAATCACCAGCGAACTGCAGAACTGAGTGGTATAAGGACGCTTCCGCTGACTTCTGCCATATGCCTGAAAGCCTCTCGATAGAGGACCAAGTCGTTGCCAAATTGGCAGAGTCGCGACGGTGTTCGGCACAGGTATTGAGGTGCCCGCGGTGGAGGGGTCGTCGTCGGGCTTTGTTCGCGAGTTGGTATGTCTTTTGGTGGCGACGTTGGAGGGTTTATTTAGGATATGAGATCTTCGCAAGGCGGCGCGTCCTGTGGCGGCGGCCTTGATCGCGAAAACTGCCATTTTTAATGAAGTTTTATCGGGGGCGCATTGTTACTTATTCTTGCAACGTTGACGAAAGAAGGGTCTTCGGGTCGTCTGGATAGCGCCGGGTGTAACCGGCTTGGCATTTGTTGTTTCGTCTCTCTGAAATCGGCAGTCTCAAACACTGCATGATTTTTAAAGAGCGTGTATCTCAATGTAAACTTCCATGCCCCTTGAAGCTGAGATCCGTTAAGTGGGATAATGCCTGAACAAAGATTTTTATTCCACCGTTAATAAACTCGCGAAGCTGAAAAATAACGAGATTCATACATCATTAGGCTTCTGTCATCCCCAAAAGACAACAATTGTCAAGATCTACTCAAAAACCCCTTATATACATATATGATGTGAAGTCTCTGTCTTTCGGTTCTTCGGTAACCTAACAACCTGAGAGTGATGTGACAAGATTTTAATAATACTAAATATCAAGATAGTCTAACTCTTTCTCAGAGATAGAGAAAGAAATATCGAAGTAATGATGTGATAACTTAATTTCTCTTGTGGGTTCACTACTCGCTCTACAGTATAACAAAATGAGTGGAAGTCCCTCTCGCTCTGATCAATATTTTCTCGCTCATTTTTGCCATTATGATCAGATCGCAACCAGGAGCCGGAATTTTGAAGTTTTTGCGGCAACGGCTATGTGAGTACACACAGATATATCTCTTTGCCGCGCGCACAAAAGAGTAACGTATATCAGTTACGCAGCTTTCTTGATGGCTTTCTTTGCCAACCACCAGATTTCACTTTTGCACCCTTTCCAGGGAAGCGAGGCAGAGCACGTGTTAGTCTCTCCAATGCGATCGCTCCATAATTGGTCAGGATTACGAGGTCCTTATTCGCACCCTCTTCTTGTCTAACTCTTAGCAAGTTATACGGAGTAATCTGCAGTTTACGCATTGGCTTACTCGCATTTTACTAGCTTACTGGCATATTTTTCGGCTTACTCGAGAGAAAATTGTCACTATTTAATTACTAGCTGGCTAGCTTACTCACTATTTTCTTGGCTGGCTTACTGGCTGGATCAATGGCTTACTCGCCAAGACCCTCGTCGTGGCTATACCACGACTACATGGATTTACCCATTTCTCACCTAGTACTCCATCACCTTCATTTACCTCTCCTGCTTATGACAATACGAAGTAAATTTCGCGAGTTCAATATGAATAATCATTCAGGCGCTCCCCGAATACAACGGAATTTTGGGAAGTTACCTATCATTTGCCATGGAAGCTATGAAGGACGCCAAATTCTTCTCCGCTGAATCATGTGCGATCCTTTGAACACGTCTATAGACTTCGGAATTATCACGTTAGATAATCCCGATATTCTCGAATATAACGTTTTCTATTATTTCCTAGTAGTATGTCGATATTTTGAACCTTGTATCGTCACCTGCTATACCACTTAAAGAATATTGTGGCATGCACCCTGTGCACTGTTAGCTGACTCGTAAGGTAAGAAAGTTTGGGATTACAAGCTAAGTACTATTATGATATTAATTAAAAAACAGTAATATCCTTCGAATACTGCTGACTACGTTGATTAAAGTCCCACTTAGCTTAGCTGTTATGGCATCCTGAATCTATAAAAGTCTAAAAAGGACGTAATCGCAAATAGTAATTCGTAAATTGTAAAATGTTACTTTCTATAAGTAAAAAAGAGAATAATTAAATTCCCTCTCCCTCTTTCTCCTCCCTCTCTCTCTCTCTATATTAAGACTAGACAGTCTTAACTATAGTAACTAGCTATTTAAAGAATAGAGAGCGATAATAAGTATCACGTGTAGAGTAGTGACATAGCCCCCTCGCTATTATATCTTTACTACCTATTATATAACACTTATATCTTATTCTTTCTATTATTTCTAGAGAAATAAGAGAGAGAGAGAGGGGGGGGGGGTTGTTTGCTACTTTAGCTAAACTCCTCTTATCTGAGCTAGGAAAAACTTTCCCCTGAAATGTTTGCTTACTCCTTCACTCTCTCACTCTCTCACTCCCTCACTCCCTCACTCTCTCACTCTCTCACCCTCTTACTCCTACACTCTCACCTATATTCTTATTTATACTCTCTTGGTATACGTAATATATAAAAGAATAGGCTAAGGAGCAAGAGAGTAAGTAGATAGCATAATATAATTTACAATTAGCTATAGCTCTTAGCTACAAATACTTAACTTTTGCGATTTGCGATTTGCGATTTAGTTATTTTTGGACTTTTGTACTTTCAGGACGCCCTAGCTGCGGAGTGCTAATAACTGCATTGTTAGTTTTAGTTTTTGTGAACTAGAAACCACATCATTTAATATATTAAATTATTAAATCGCTTTTATTGAGACTTTACGAGTTGACTAGTTTCATTCTATGAGAATGAAACTTCGCGGTCACTTACCCAACGCGCTGTTTCTCAGGGCAGAGTGGGGACAATGGAAATCTCTGACTTTAGTCAGAGAAAGATAAGAGTTTTCTACAAAAACCCAGGAGCTCGTTGATATTTAACGTAACCCCAATTAGGTCTACCTGTATCGGAAAATATACCATTCTCGGGACTCGAGACTCAATATTTTTAAGCATCTACAAAGTCACGAATAACTTTAGCTTCTACCCTTGTTATTTCTTACCGTCACCTCGGCGTAGGTGGTCAGCAGCTTGGGTATAAAACCTTAGTGATATCTGGACATTTTAAATACCCCATCTCTATCCTACGCCACATTCGAGTGGTATCTCACATTGCAGAAGCAAGGGTCGGAACTGGGTGTTACTCGTAAAGTCTGACAGACTATGACGGTCAGCTGCAAAGCATTCATCTCGTCTTCAAATCAATCAACAACATGTGAGTTTCTTTGTCGTTCTGTGAGTAGTTAGGACACAAAATATGACGGTTAGTTGAAAAATAATAACTCCTCTCACCGCTAAAGAGATCAACAGTATTTAAAAACACACCGGTACTGGCTGTTAAGATAATGGCAATGGGAATAATGATAGCTGTAGATAGTTGCAAGTAGCAGGTTGGGTTGGATGAAGGGCTAGGGTGGTGGTGGAGAAAGGATGACTGGGACTCTTGACTGAGTTGTAAGGGGCCGATTGGTACGGGGCGTTTATTGAACATAAATAGCTGGAAATAAATTTCTTTGTGTGCTGAAAATTGATTTGACTAGGAAGCATTTCCTACTCTACTATTGCAATGATTGGATCTCAACCCCAAACTGTTGCAAAATAAATGCGATGATAAAGTGGAGAGGTAAAACTCACAAGCTTGGAGTCAGTTCTATTTATGTTCAATAACATTCAACAAATGCCCTGCATAAGATAGGCATACCCAACATTGATTCTTTCCAGGTTTGTGGTCCTTTGCTTAGACCACGTGATAGCTTTCTTTTTGGCGATTTCCCCCCTTTTCACTCGGTCTTCTTTCACCCTGATCTCTCTTTCCTTTACATGCTTCTTAAACAATTGAATTTGGTTGAGTTTTACACGCCAAAAATGAATTTTCAATAGACCAGAAGCTGGTCTTGTGAACAGTTAAATAACACACATACTGCACGTTTAAATTTTAGACTTTGATCACTTGAGCCAGAAAACACTTAACTTCATAGCATGAGGTTCCTATTTTCCTATTTCAAAAGGATTCCCCGTTTGACAGAAACACTTCAGTCAGTTGTCTTTGTTTCTCTGCCACTCGACAAACAACACAAGCCAAAAATCATTGACATGCCAAATATTTGCGACCAGAGTGTTCTTGGCCACTTCTTACTTTATAACACAGATTTCAATTCATCTGTCACCCTTCATTTAGCAAACATAATTCAAACATAAATGCAAATGCCTCGATGGCAGAAAGTCACATATTTGCTTCCCAATTGTTTTTTAATATTCAGAGCGGAGTGCAGCTTTCTGCCATACTCCCATGCGACTTTCACATCATCTGCCATTCCATAGCTGACAATAGCAATCCAATCATAATTGCGCATGCTTCAATTGTAGCAAACCACAACTAGTCCCCTTACCCAGATATATAAATCTCTCTTTCCTTAAACCAAGATTCTGATCATCAACCAAAATATGCGAATCCCAAACTCTTATATATCACCACTGTTCTTAATTGACTTTCCGCTGCTTCGTGAAGTGCCCAATATCAAAATGCTTCTCAAGGAAAGTCTTGCCGGAGCTTCATAGCTTTTCCCAAAGCCCATCACCGATTCACCGCCGCTATGCTGTAACAACAAAAGACTCATGGAAATTAATGACCCTATCAAATTACCCTATTTCCGCCACATTTCGGCACAATCGGAAGTGGTTTCCGTTCCATTTTCTATAAATAATTTCTCTCTGCAAACACTTTACAGACACACAACAATGACAGACACCTAACGACTGTGCAACAAAACACATCCATATACACTGATAAACACAACAGCAGATACCAAAGCAAAGATTTCATACATCTCTGCCTTGACCTTTGAGGTTCTTCTATGAAGAGGTGAGCACTTACCACCACCCCCTCCCCCATCCACACCTAAATCCACAGCATGAGTGGGAGAGGAGAGCAAGAGCACTTGGAGACTTCAGTGTTGGCAGAGCAATCGAGATGTCTTCTCGAACTTGAGTTGACAACTTGATACCCGAGCTCATCGGCAACTCGAGGTTGGGAATGCAAATTGAGTTGCAAACCTCTAGGTCACTCTCTTTGGGGTCTTGCACATATCGCTCCAATTTATGAACTATTCCAGCTTGACTGCTAGGTGAGAGTCCTTGGGGGCTTGACGTTGGCAACTCAATGAGTCGATTTTGGAGCTCAGTCGCGTACATGAGTTGTTGACGCTTCTTCTAGCGAGGATGCTCATTTTAGCTCTAGTGTGGGAGCTCCTCGATACTTCGACACGATTAACTCAAGTGAGTTTCTCGTCCGAATAACCTCTTGATGAAGTCTGGCATGGTTCTTACCATCAATAGAAGATAGCTTCTTGACTTTGCTATAAGAGATATTCGACGGTTCGAGATAAGCAACTCAATCGAGTAGTTCTCTCGAATAAGCCTCTTACTTGGAGTCTCCAACACTTTGTGCATTTGGAACCGTTACAATTCTCTTGAGCAATGGCTAACCTCAACAGATCAACACCACTTACAACGTCCTCTGAGACAGAAGAAAAAGGTACCACAAAAACAACAGAACGTGTAAGTATGCCTTGACTCTCTACTCAGTTCAACGCTTAGAACAACCACTCCATAATCCTCGGCGCCTTCTAAAAAAATCTCTTCAATACCGTCCAATGGGCTGATAGAATTATTCTATAGGATACCACGATGTCATCGGTCGCATTCAAGCCCAATGGTGCTGATTGGGAGCTGGATGTAAATAGTCCCGGGCCAACATTTATATTCAAGGTGGACAAAAATGCCGAGATGGTACCCCTAAAGCCAGCAAAATTCAGTGCGCCGACAGAAGAAGAACGCCAGCAGGCAAAAGTGGAATCGGACAGAATTGTCAGAGAAGAAATCCGAAAATACTGGCCCATGTACTTGCGAGCTTGGACTCACTGGGTTGCGATGGAAAAGGCGGCTGGTAGTGTTTACCCAGATCCAATTCCTTGATCTCTACTGACCTCTATCCCTGGTAGGTCGCACTAGCACTTTTGAAATTGACCCCGACCTATATCCGGGAGAGAAAAAGCGCATCGCAGGGATTGGTCGTTTTTTCGAATTTCTTTTTAGTCTGATTCCCAAATACATCGTCGAGGAATACAGCGTTAACGACAAGAGACACCCAGTTGAGAAACTCGCAATGGTACCCAAAGTCAATAATCTAGTCGGCCCGGCAATGCTACTGGACAAGGATGGTATACTATTTATGTATAGATTACCTGCTGGAAGTCAAATAGCAGAACTCGGACTGCCTGATTTTGAACTGGATGAACTCGCATGGGATGAAAAGTTGGTTCAGGCCTTTCTTGAATTGCACGAAGAGTTCCCAAGAAAATTCAAGGACACCGGGGACAATCGATATACATATCACGACCAAGAAGCCAATTATTATAAGAATCATCCAGAATCCCCTTGGAAGACTTTCCATTTTGGGTGTTGGCCCCAAACAGGAATGGCGAGCACTCTACACGACCCTCATCAAATTGGGCCTTACAACCTGATCCCAACCGAAGACAGCTGTGGGGGTGAACAGGATGCGGGCAGGGAGGAACGAATGTATGCGGCGAATAGGTTTCAACGAAAGGTTCTGCAGGCAGAAACTGTTTGTGGCATGGCTTTGTGGGGTGCAGACCAGACCGCATTCAAGGAACACCGAGCCCATCGCGAAGTCTTGGAGAGCGCATACGGAATGTTACGACCACGAAGTTTTTACCAAAACAGCACATTGCATGTTGTACTTGAAAACCAGGCTGTGGAATTCCACATTGATGAATATGATGCCGAGGGGAACTGGGCACAAACAGTACCTTGTGGTGCATATGTTGGCTCCGACGAGTGTTTGCACCTTTGTGATGCAATCATACCTCGATTCCAATTACAACGTGGCGATCTAGTTGGGGTCTTGTCCAAAATTGTTCCGCATGGCATAACACCCTTCCTTGGAAACCGGTTTTGCAACCTCTTTACTTCGAAGAGTAACACGAAAAGCCAACAAAATGTACGCTACGAAGAGGACATGGCCAAGAAATCTGCAATCGATGAAAAGAAGAGGAAAAAGCAGGAAAGCCAAGAGGCAAGAGAAGCCGAGGAACGCGAACTCATCAAAGAGTACAAGAATACTCCATTTTTTGATGAAAATGATAGGTCCTCGGCGGACTATCACAAGCTCAAAGACGTCCCGGACGCCCCTAACAAACTGGAGAAAGGACGCAAAAGAAAAAGAGCGGACCTTGCAGAAGCGGGAAAGAAGCTAGCTGCCGAAGAAGAGGGGTGGACCACTGGGAGGCTTGAGGATCTCCGCAAAAAGCCAGCATCACTATTCTACGAATTAGGAAAAATGGAGGAGAAGAGTTACATGAGAGGAGGGAAAATCTGGCGGAAGAAGGAAGAGCAAAGGGGATATGAAAACATTTACGAGCCTTATCTTACTATGATCAGAGCAAAGGAAGACAAGGTTTAGATTCTACCTCGCCAAAACCAAGGAGCCCCTGGACGAAAAGCTGGAAGACACGGATAGTACGATATAGGCGACGATACAGCGATATACACGTCCTGCTTGTAATTTTCAAGAAACACTAAAAAAGTGCTTAATACTACTATCTGCTAGAACTTATAGTAGCTTCTCTATATATTATTTAATAACTATATACTTAAATACTAAAGTAAGTAGCTTAATGAAGAATTCGATCTCAAGAAAAGAATAAAGCCCTGCAAAGGAACCACAAAGGTCCCGAAATTCCCAAATGTAAAGGCCCAGCAATACTAATCGACAAGCACGGAGAACGCTTCGGAGAGACCATTCCATGCATGGATCAGTTACAACGACTCCGAACGCCTGATTCCAAGCCCGACAAACGGTAAAGGATGACATAGTGGTGGGCCTGGTGGCGACCATCCACGAATTGTTTAGAAAATTCCCAAAGAAGGAGAAAAAGCCGGAAAGCCGATATGAAAATGAGTATCCACAAGCAGAAGACGAAGAAGAAATACACGTGGTTTGCCACGACGGAGCCTAGTATTAAACAGGAATGGAAAAAGGTACGAAGGACCTTCAAATTGGGCCTTTCAGCCTGATTCCAACCAGAGACAGCTGTGGAGGCGATGTGAGAGACGCCCGAATGCATGCGATGATTGAATGCCAGAGAAAGCTCGTGTCAGTAGAAAATGCCTGTGGGATGTTTTTCAAGGCTGTTGTAGATTGAAACGTGGCTTCCACGAAGGGAAACTAACTGAGTAAAGAGAATTTCAACTTGGACCAGGTGTCGATGGATCTCTAGGTGTCGAGGAACGGATTTCAGGTTAATAAACACAATCAAAATAGACTTGAGAACAGCATGTGAACTTGAAGCTCTCGCGACGTGCGAATAAACGGAAAGACGAAAAGTTACCCGGAACACGAGGTTGATATTCGCACCCTCTTCTTGTCTAACTCTTTGTGTGGCTTACTCACAACTTGCTGGATTACTCGCAATTACTAGCTTACTGGCATTTTGTTAGCTTACCCTCGCGGCATTGCACCCACCCTTCTGTAACCTTTCACCGTGACCTACCCTTGAATCATTCAGATGTCCCTGAATGCAGACTCGAGAAACATGATGTGAAGCTATCGTCAGTTAAAATTTTGGAAGCTTCCAGCAGTCCGCTGACAAACCCACGACCCCGCGCAACCCCTCTCCAGGCTCTGTAGAGCTTCAACTCGCAACTCGCAACAACACCACTACAACCCCTCGCCAAAACAAAATGCAAGAAATCAAATCCCTCTCCCAATTCAACACCCTCAAAAAGTCCCCTCTCCTCATCGTCGACTTCTACGCAACCTGGTGCGGACCATGCAAACAAATCTCCCCCGTCTTCTCCCGCCTCGCAACCTCCCACGCTTCCACAACCTACATCGTCTTCGCGCAATGCGACGTCGATAAAGCCAAAGATGTCGCCCAACAATGCGGCATAAGCGCCATGCCCACCTTCCAATTCTTCAAAAATGGCAGCAAAGTAGACGAAGTCAAGGGCGCAGATGTCCAACAACTAGGCACGAAGATAGGATATTATACCGCGGCTGCGATAAAGGAAGGACCGCCGTCGGGGACAGCTAGTGGAAGCGGCGCGAAAGAGACTGGCTCGTCGAAAGGCGCGGATACTGGACCGGGGAGTTTGAGGAGTCTGATAGATACGAATGCTGGACGGTTGGTAAATGCATCGAATCTCTCTTCGATTCGAAATATTGCTTCGCCTCCGCCGGCGGGGTATGCGGTCGCTTCAGCACCTGGTGCAAAGGTCCTTATTCATGTACCGTTTTCGCAAGCTGTTACTCCTTCACAACTCAAGATTAGCATCGACAAGAACTCGCAACCTAATGCGCCATCACGAATCCAAATCGGTACGAATGTCCCAATCAAATTTACGAAAGATCCTGAAGGAGTCGAGACAAATGATTTGAATATGGAATCTTTGGCGAAAGCAGAAAATACACAGGCCTTTAATGTTTATAGTGATGAATACGTGAATGGGGTGGCAGATCTGAAATTGAAGGCTAGCAAGTTTACGGGTTGCAAGAGTTTGACTATTAGAATCGATGCGAATCTGAGTGGGGAGGAAACGAAGGTCACGAAGATAGGGACGATGGATATTATTGGTGTGAAGGCATGATGGGGATATGAATGATGGATGTATGATTAATGTCTACAATGAAGAAACGATCTGAGGGTGGGTTTTCGAGTGAGGCATCGGCACTCAGATGGCAATCCCGCCATGAAGAGAAACCCTCATGATATTCTTCTTCCCCCACTATTACTAACCCCCGGGGATGTGGTCAGAGTCATGCCTTCCCTTCTCGTCGTGGTAGTGCGAGTCGAAATCGACACTACTCATAGGGGAAAGGGGCGACTCTGTGCTGCGTCGTGGTGGTTGGTGCTATGTCGAGGTCATTATTGAATAGAGTTGTTTACTTTACGTAAAGCTAGACTTCAGTACTATAATACCGCATAATAACGCCTTTTACTTTAATACGTAGTATTATTAAACTAAGAATACTAAGGCCTAATAGGAAGCCCTCGCTTACTAGCGTGTTAGAATTTCTTACGCTTCTTAACTTCTTCGTTCTCTTCTAAATTCTTATAGAAGATAGAAATCTACTTTATAAAAATACTTAAAAACTACTTAATCTAGTAGTTACTTATATTTAGTATAGATTATTATCTAGAGCTAGTAAGTAGATAGTAGAGAGTATATTTAGACGCGATAGAACTCTTATATATTATTCTAAACTCTAATATCTTAAATCTAAGAATTAGACTATAAACTAGACTTAAATTTTATAAATTATACTTAAGATATACTAAAATTAGTATAAATTATATCTATATATAAAGATTACGTAGTGAACTATATAATATAGTATAAGAAACTTAAATAAGAGACTTACTTATTTATAAACTTCTAACTAAGTAACTTAGCTAGAAGTCCGAGTCTATAGCTTATTATATAATAGCTAAGTCTATTATACTATATATTACTACTAATCTCGATATTTTACTTTATACTCTAAGTTGAATATATATTACTTTATATAAAATAAATCTAGATATTTCTATTATTAAAGTTAAAGATCTAGCTATTAAATAGAAAATCACGGTTATATTCGTATTTTTCTTTTATTCTAACTCTTACTCTCTATTGTTTTTTCATATTATCTCTCTATTATTTCTTCTTTAATAAACTTCTTTTCTTATTCTTATTTTCTATATTTTTTAAAAGAAAAATAATATAACGTTTATAGTCTTTTATATTACTTAGCTTAGAAATCATCTGTTTTATCTTTTATTAAATACTTAAAGAATTCTTTATAAATAAGTAGATTTTATAATAGCTATTAGCGACTCTCTTAGATATTCTAGAAAATTAACTTTTTAATATATTAGTATCTAAATATATTATAATTTAATATACTCTACTACTCTCTTTTATACTTAATTATATTTTAAAGTTAAGAATTATATATTAAAACTACTAGATTATATTAAAATTATATATACTTAATTATTATAGAAGTTATAGCTATTAAAATAATATAATTTAATATCTTTACTCTTATAAATTATATACTCTAGAATCTACTATTATTCTTCTACTACTACTTTTATATATTTATAGATTTATAATTCTTTTTCTCTATACTATTACTACTATATCTTTTTGTTTTACTTATAGAAAGCTTATTAGTAATTTTTTTTTAATAATAGATATAACTAAAATACTATTATATTTTAAGCTAAGCTTTCAAAGTCTTAAATTAGTAAATATAATAGTACGAAATATATACTACTATTAAAGAGATATATAGAAGTACGTTTAAGATAGAGTAATATATATAAATACTAGGCTCTAGTATAGAAGAAAAGGAAAAACTATCTCTCTTCTATACTAAATATAAATATCTATATATAGAAGATTAGAAACTAATAAGTTCTAATAATAATAATAACTAAGCTCTATCTAATATAGCTAATACTAAATAATAAGAGCTAAAAAGCTAAATATATAATATCTAAACCTTAATCTCTTCTATATATAAATATTAGATATTAATATCTTTAGTATCTTTAGTTATATAAGTATAAGTTATTCGTAATCTTAGCCTAGAGGTATTAATAATAGCTTAGAGATTTAGTAGTTTTACGAAGACTAGTAATTTAAAATAGCGTACTATTATAATAAAGAATCTATTATAAAATTTAAAAGTATTTATAGAAATAAGAAGTTAATTAACTTACTTTTCTTTTCTAATAATAAATACTAGTAAGATTATAATAATAATAATAATAATAATAATAACTCTCTAGTTAAAACTATACTAAGAAAACTACTAAGCTAAGAAATAAGACTAGAAGAAAAGATAAAAATAAAAAGAATTAACTTAAAAAAAGAGTTATAATCTTTTTTATTAAAAAAAAAGACTACTTTTTACTAAACTATTTATATATAATTATATAAAAAAATTACTTTTATAAATATTTTAATAACTTTTTAACTTAAGAAAGAGTTACTAATTAGTATTAAAAACTTATTAATTTCTTAAATATATATACTAAGTATAATAAAATATATTAGAAAATATTAAAAAAAAAGTTTAATAATAAGAAAGCTAAGTTTAGAAGCTTAATAAGTAGTACTTAGTTTATAGTAATCTATATTTTTAAAAAGATAGATATAAAAAGTAGTATAATAATAGCGAATCTTAAAAGTATTTATAACTCTAAAGAAATAATATATATATATATTCTTTCTAATAATCTATAAGAAGAAATTACTATTTATTAAAAAGAAGAAACTAAAGCTAAAAAAGAGTAAGAAAGCGTTATTACTTTTATTAGTAATTTATAAAGTATTTACTAGTAAAAGATTAGCTTAATTATTATCTTTATTTTTAGATTTAAACTTATTAAATTCTAAGACTAAATTAGAGCTTTTAGTAGAAGAGAATAAGTTAGTTAAATTTAAAACTCTAGAAGAGATATTACTAATAAAATAGTAAAAGATAAAGTAGAGAGTAATTATAGAGATATAAGAAAGATATTACTTTATACTTTCTACTTTATACTTTTAAGTAATTTATATCTTTTATATATTAATAATTAATACTTTTATTCTCTAAATAATCGTAAATACCTAGAATATTCTCTAATTTAATTAAAAAGCAACTATTCTAGCTTTTAAATAATATCTCTTAAAAAGAAAAGTATTCTAGTTAGAAAAGAGAGATATTTAAGTTAGTTTATACTTTTTTTCTATATTAATTAACACTTTTATTCTCTAAATTAATTAAAAAGTAACTATTCTATCTCTTAAATAATATCTCTTAAAAATAAGAGTATTCTAGTTAGAAAAGAGAGCTATTCAAGTTAGTTATTATTTACTATTTCTGCTATATTACGCTATATATTTTTTTAGTAAATTAAAGCTAGTATCTTAAGATTAAGTAATTAGAGTATAAAAGAAGAAGAATATTAAGTCTTAAGATAATACTTAAATCGTCGATTTAAGTAATAAAAGCTATAAGTAAAAGAATCGAGAGTATTTAGCTAGTTTACGTAGTCGTAAGTAAAAAGTATATAAGTAGATTAACTTACTATATTTATTACTTTTTAGTATATTAGTATAAGAAAACTAATAAATAGAGAAAAAGTATAAACTAACTTAAATATCTCTCTCTTCTAACTAAAATACTTATATTTTTAAGAGATATTATTTAAAAGATAGAATTGTTACTTTTTAATTAATTTAGAGAATATTCTAAGTATTTTTAATTATTTAGAGAATAAAAGTGTTAATTACTATTTATATATTAGTATTAACTATTGATTTTAGTTAAAAACTAGAAGTTTCTTTCTCTTTTTAAAAAACTATATTATATAACTCTATAATATATTAATAACTCTAGTACATTATAATAGAGAGTATAAATAGAACGTTATAATATATAAAGTTATAAACTAGCTTTTATAAAAATAACTAAAAGTAATTAAGAAAAAAGAAGAAGAAGTAAAAAAAGATAAAAGTAGTAGAAGATATTTTAAGCTTCGATTTTTAGAATAAGTAGATTTTAGCTTATTTAGCGTTTTACTAAAAAAGAGAGAAATACTACTTTTAAAATACTAATAATACTATACTTTATTAAATTTAAACACTTTTAGTATATCTAAATAGCTTTAATATATATTTCTTTTAACTTTAAAGTATAATTAAATATATAAAATAGTAGTAGAGTATATTAAATTATACTATATTTAGATATTAATATATTAAAAAGTTGATTTTCTAGAATATCTAAAAAGGTTACTAATAGCTATTATAATAGATTTTATATTTTATTTAAGAATAATTAGTATATAAGAGTTATAAGTTAAATATCTTAAGTAGATTAGTAAAGTAATTCGAGTTTTTTTTAGTATATTTATTACTTTTATTAGATATATTTATTTAGATTCTAAGTAATATAACTTCTTAATATATATAATAACGTCTTTATATCTATACTATATCTAATTAGTACTAGGCTTAAATAGTATTAGAGTAATAATCTAATTAATCTATACTTCTAAGTATCTTCTATAAAATACTTTTTAACTTTTTTAACTATTATAAACTATTTATAAATACTATTATATAATTACTATTATATAGTAAAATATTATACTCTTAGCTAAATTAATAAGCTTAATTAGTTAGAATACTAGGTATTATTTAAAGAGTTAAACTATAAATTTTTAAAGTTCTAAGGCTTTATCGAGGTAGAAGCTGCTCTAGTATACTAACGTGCTATAGATGCTCGGCCTACGACCGCCGAAGCTCTAGACTTATTAGGACTAAGTTCGATAGAAAGGTGGGAAGGCACGGTAGCGGAGCTTACTACTTTACTAATTGGCCGGCTGTTTAGCGAGGGGCCTAAGCTAGCTATATTGGGATTAGACTACTCATCCCTCCCACCGGGGACCCAAATATGCGTACCCCTTTTATTTGATAAGTTTGGTTTGTTTTGCGTTTTCTACTAATTGTTTCTGGTCGTATAAGAAGCGGAACTGTGGTTAGCACAACTCGAAATATAGCTCTTTTTACTGTACCCAAGTTTTGAAGATTACGCTTTACATTTTACACCGAAACGGTTCTTTCCATGGCGTGTGTTGTGCAATTGGAAGTTGGCTATACGGAGGGCCAGGGATTAATTTTTTGCTCACCGCCTGGCTGGCAGTATAAAAGTGCCATATAAATTTTGGTGTAAAGTGCACTAGGTAGGCGGTGTGCAAAAAACTAATCCCTGGCCCGGCTCAGACATCGTATAGGTACCTTCCGGAAAATCCCCACAATGTCTCAAAGCTTAAACCTCCCAATTACCGAATTCAGAAGTATTTTCAACGTTAAAAATCATACAAAAATTATACCTTGCAGAAAAGTATATCCACACTCGTTTGATATACCATTTTGGCTACCGAATGAAGAATCGTCATTTCTATCTGAACCCCACCCAAAGCAAGAAAAATAAGATCTACATTTGGTGTTTGGTTTTTGCGGATCATTCTCCTTGGGTAGGCCGAGTATGATCTATGAGGATGCGAAGGTATATAAGAGTCTATCCCAGTTTAGTTTCTGTTGTTTCTCTACTCATTCACTCAGTCACTCATTCACTCAGTCACTCATTCACTCATTCACTCACTTATCATTCATTACCTTTCCTTAATCCACGCCTTCAATTATCAGGCTAGATCATCCAAATACATATTCAAAATGCAGTTCTCATCCGCAATCTTTTTCCTCCTCCCAGCTGTCTTCGCTGCTCCTCTTCCTACATCTGTAAGCACCCTCTTTCCCCTTCTCATTTTACTCTACCTTTTCCTTTGACATAATCCATCCCATCCATCCCATGCAAAATCAAAATCCCTAACACACAACAGTCCCAACCCGGAGCCCTAAATCCCATCACCTCAGCCGCAACCGGAACCCTCACCGGCGTCCTAAACCCCGTTACCTCAGCTGTTGGCTCGAAAGTCGATGGTGTAGGCGCAACAGTTGGCGGAGTAGCCAATACCGCAGCCGGAGTTGTAGAGGGAGTACCGAACCTCGTTGGGGGTGTAGTTGGTGGTGTAGGCTCAACAGTGGGAGGAGCAGTCCATACCGCAACCGCAGTCGTAAAGGGAGCACCAAACCTCGTTGGGGGCGTAGTCGGTGGTGTAGGCTCAACAGTCGGAGGAGTAACTAATACCGCATCCGGAGTCGTAGGGGGAGCACCGGACCTCGTTGCATCGGCTGTTGGTTCTACGGTCGGGGGCGTGGGGAGTACGGTTGGAAGTACGGTTGGTCATGTTGCTGGTACTGTTGGGGGAGTGACTGGCACTTAGGGGGGTGCGGTTGGTGGTGTTTTGTAGCTTTGTTTCTAACGGGAGGACGAGTGAGTTTGGTTTACAGACCCGGGGAGAAAAGGGGTACTGGATATATTTTGGGGGAGATGTAATAATTGATTGTATAACATGCTTTTCAAAAGAACTTGTGTTTTTGGTCTTGAAGCAAGACGTGGAATGAGATGATGGTTTTTAAGTATTATTTCAGCGACGTAAGTTTAGCGCTCAAGTTGTCACGAAAACAATGTGACACATTGGACATGGACAAGTAGAGTATTACACTTGGTTTACTTTTAGCACTTTATGCTTCAGTGAAGTACACTTTGTCAAAAGATAGTAAACTTTTCGGTATCGCCTGACAAACTAAAGGCATCTGCTATTTTAGCAATCGAGATTTGCCGAGAGGCTAGTGAAGTGGACTTTGTTAGTTCTTGAAAGTTTTTGCGATAGGCTACAAAACGAGAAAAATTACTCATTTGGGAGGTTAAGAGGAGGCAAAGCTTGACCGGGAATCAGGAGTTTAGTGATTGGGAGTAGCCACATTGACCGCTTTATGTAACTCAAGTTTTGCTAGCGACCTTTCTACAGATTTTATAAGATTTCAATGATCCGTCAAGCGGGCAAACAGAAGCTTGACGACTAGAGTTAAACCGATTTTTGAGGTGCGGGCGACCTCGGGATTCCTAATTTATCATACCTTTGTTGAGCGCATGCGTCTGCCAACTTCCCCAGCTAATAAATCTCAAGTCACTCAAGGACACGGCGTGATAATTTTTCTTACGGCTGCTTTCACCTATTGAAAATGCGATTCGCTTCATCGTACTCTCACCAGGTAGGGCGTCCCGTATATACCAAAAGCCGGAATCAACTAAATCGCAAATCGTAAATCATAAATCGTAAATCGTAAATTACAAAAGTTAAGAGATATAGTAAATCTTAAACTATATTATCCTATTCTCTTACTCTCTTATACTCTTACTCTCTTACACTCTTACACTTATATACTCTTATACTCTTATACTCTTATACTCTTACTCTCTTACTCTCTTGCTCTCTTACTCTCTTATCTTATTCTTCTATATACTATATATACTAAGAGAGTATAAGAGAGAGTAAGAGAAGAATAAGAGTAAAGTAAGTAAAAGAGAAAGTTAGAGGTAAAGAGGTAAGTAAATATTCTAAGAGAAGGTTTTTCCTAGTATAAGTAAAGAGAGTTTAAAGTAAATATTCCCTTTACTTCTCTCTTCTCTCTCTTCTCTTCTTTCTCTTTCTTCTCTCTTATTTATCTAAAAATAATAAGAAGAATATAATATAAGTATTAAGTAATAGAGAATAAGTATATAATAGTAAAGAGATGCTTTTACTACTATATATATATATAATTATTATTCTCTTTTCTAATTAATTACTATAAATAGTCTTAATATAAAGAGAGAGAGAGAGAAGAGAAAGAGAGAAGAAGAGAGAGAGAACTGAAATTAAAAAGATACTATATTTTATAGTTATAAAAAGTATAATTTACGATTTATAATTTACGATTTACGATTTAGTCGTTTCCGACTTTTAGTATATATAGAATGCTGTACTAGGGAGTACTCGCTTAAATAGTAAGATTCTTCCGCTAATATCGAGCGAATATTCTATTCTGAAAAACATCTCTACGTAACTAAATCGATTTTTTAGAAATAAAACCATAACTATATACTATATCGATAAATAGATAATTATAATCGATTCCTAAGAGTTTCTTCCTCTAATAGCATCGAGAGCTTTAGCTATATAGCTCGTTATTAAGAGGAAAGACGTAGATAGACGCGTTTATAGTAATTACCTCCTAGCTAAAGTATAGTAACTTAAGATATATAGTAACTATAGTGTTAAAAGAAAGAAGAGAGTAGTGTCTAATACTACTATAATCCTCTTTCTTAATTTAGTTATTAAATACCTCTCTATACTAGAAGTATAAGATAATTAGAGCTAGCTATAATAGGCTATTTAGTAACTCTAGGTAGACTTTAAAGTCTATAGTATATACTAAAATATGTTAATCTAGAAGCTTCTAAGTAAAGGTAAAGGAGTCTAAAAGTAATAGTAGAGCTAGAGTATATCTACTAATATACTAACCTATACGTCTATTACTAGAAGTACTAGCGATAGTGTTAAGCCTACTATATACGTGTTCTCTTCTACTATAAAAGCCTCTACTCTTAATAGCTTAGCTACAAAAGAGATATATATACTTATTAACTATAGTATTACTAAAGAGCGCTTATAAGCCCTTCTAAAGCTATCTAAGAAGCTTCTATAGTAAGCAAATAAAGCTATTACTATAGTACTTAGCACGTGCTCTAGCTATAATTATAATAATAGCGTATATATTACTATAAAGACACTAGCTATACTAAAGTAGATAGAAGCTACTAGGCTAATAAATAGCGAAGACTTCTTTCTCTACGCTAGTAACTCTATAATAGTAGAGAAGATAGTATACTATAGAGAAGAATAGATAGACTTTCTAGAGAAGAAGGCTATAGTCCTAGTACTAATATAGAGAGTAGTCGTGTCTTTAATACTAATTAAATTAGTAGATATAAGAGACTAGAAAGCTATAGCTAAAAAGCTATATACCTCTAATCTAACTCTTATCTAGAGCTTAGAAGAGATCTTAGATATTAGATAGCTTTCTAAATAAAAGCTAGAAAAGAATACTAATACTATTATAGTAGAATTCTTTAATATAGAGATTATTAAGACTTATATTAAAACACGTAAAGTAGTATAGAAAGAAGCTC
The DNA here is from genome assembly GCA_001414345.1 of Hymenoscyphus infarciens. Classification (NCBI taxonomy): domain Eukaryota; kingdom Fungi; phylum Ascomycota; class Leotiomycetes; order Helotiales; family Helotiaceae; genus Hymenoscyphus; species Hymenoscyphus infarciens. The sequence continues at coordinate 32,823 of LLCB01000056.1, read as the reverse complement.
TTAAGTCTATATAATAGTATAGTTAAAAGGCCTAAGTCGTCTAATACCTCTACTACTATAAATATAACTATATAGTATATATATATAAAGCTAAGCAAAAGTATAGCTTCTATATTATAAACTATAATACTAAGAACTACGTAGAAGACAAAACTATCTATAAGTATACTAACTATAAACTCCTATATATAGTATTCTTAAAGAACTATAAATTCTATAGCTAGGCTATAGAGAGAGTTAAGAATAAAAGAAAACGCTTATAGCTACCTAAGCCTCTACTTTTACTTCTATATAAGTAAAAGTCGATATATTATAACGAACTTTCTTCTTATCTCTTTCTAAACCTAATCTCTTAAACACCTACTTTTACTTATATTACTCTTCTAAAGAGCTCTAAACCTCTATTTAGGAATACGAAGTAAGAGTAGTAATCTAAGAGACATTACTAGATAAAGCTCTAGAAGAAGATATAATACTAAATAGAGTTATCTAAATAGTAGCTAGTATTCTTCTCTTATACTTTACTAATATCTTTAATAAGTCTATAAAACTTTAGTACTATTTAAAGAGGTTTAAGAAGTCTATTACTATTGTCTTACGTAAGCCTAGAAAGAAGACGTATACTAAATCTAAATTATACTACTTTATTACTCTTATAAATATAATAGGCAAAGTTATAGACTTAGTACTTACTAAAAGGTTCTAGTATTATATAGAGAAACACTTTATACTACTAATAATATATATAAGAGACTATAAGTAATTATTATATAAGTATAGTATATACCTTCTACTTGAAAAAATATACTTAGCTTAGAAAAAGAGAAAAGTAATAAGCTTACTTATACTTAATATCTTAAAAGCCTTTAATTATACGTTATATAAGAGGCTAATCTATAATATAAAGAAAAGAGGCCTACTCTTAGAAGTTATTTATTAGATATCTAGCTATCTTATAAAGAAGACTACCTAGATTAAGCTATTTAAAGGTATAAGTGATATATATAACGTAATAACTAGTATCTCTTAAAGCTCTTCTCTCTTCTCTATTCTCTACCTCTTTTATAATATAGATCTTATTAATATTAGTAGAGACTATAATCTATTTATAAGATATATTAATAATATATACTTCCTTATAGAGAGCTATACTATAGAAGCTATAATCTAAAAGCTAGAGATTATATATTATAAAACTAATAACTAGGCTCGAAAACACGTCTTAGTATTCGCTTCTACTAAGTATAAGCTTATCTACTTTATTTATAAGAGAGATAAAAAGCGTATTTATAACGAATTCTAGCTTATTAATCTAGAATAGAGTAGGATCGTTAAAGCTATATCTTATACTTAATACTTAGAAGTTATCTTAGACTCTAAACTAAATAATATAAAGTATATAGAATATATTAAGATTAAGATTAAGAAGTCGATTTAGATACTAAGTAGTATAGTAAGGTTAACGTAAGATATCTTAATAAGTAATATAATTACTCTTATAAAAGTAATTATTATATCTTAAATCTTATTCGCTAGCTTAACTTAGTAGATGTTAAACCTAATAGTATAAGATTAAAAGACCTATTAGAAGAAGATAATTTAAATACTAAATACTCTTTAAAAGAAAGCACTATATATAGCGACTAGAGCCTTCTAAACTATAGTAGTAGTAGTTATTAAAGCTAAAACAGATTTCCTTCTAATTAATATTTAGTTAAATTATACTAGTATAATTTCTATAAACTAAATTAAAGTATTACCTCTATATATATGTATTATAATACTATAAGAGAGAGAAACTATTAGAGATAACTTAGCTTACTTCTCCTCTCTTTAAAAACTTAAGTATAAGGTATAAATAATAATTAAGTAACGATAATAAGAAAGAATTAAAAGAAAGATCTTAATTATTACTAAACTATAGTAGTTACTATCTAATATATAAATCGCTTTAGACACCGAGACAGCTATAAGAGAGTATAACGAGATTCGAAAACAGTCTCGCTTTATATATATATAAGTCTTTATAAATAGAAGCGATATTAATAACCGAGTTAGTATAGCTATATAGAAACTATATAGAGAGTAGGCGTATAAAGTAGATATTAGACTAAGTAATTAGTTCATAGTCTATAGAACTAAGCTTATTAGTATATAGATAGCTCTTTATATAGTAAATAGAAGAGGAGATATAGTAAAAAAGCTTATTATCTTTACTAATAACTAAGCTACTATTATATTATCTACGAGACCTAGAAACTAGTTTAAGTAATTTATTCTAAGAAAGATATACTAGCTATATAGTATCTTAAAAAGAAGGAACGTAGAGATAACGATTTAATAGAGCCTAGTATATATAAGTGTTCTAGATAACGAAAAAGCTAATAAGCTTATAAAATAAGCTACTAGTTAATAATTAAAAGAGAATAAGAAGAAGAGCTTATCTAAAGCTCTAGAGTAGTATATAGTATAGCTTCTATAGCTCTTATCCTCTTATAAAAGAATAATTAACTTAGTAGCTAGATCTCTTTAGTACTAAAAATAGAATATTAAAGATATTAGTATACTATATAAGAAAAGATAGATAAAAGAGAGAATCTTACTATTTTACTATACTTAATAACTATACTAAAACCTTATAAAGGCTGAATCTTTAGTACTAATCTAGATAAGAACTAAGAAGATTAGCTTAAATAGATACTAATATAAGATTAATAGAATAGATAACCTATAATATAAATATAACTAATTATACTAAACTATTAAATATATACTTAAAGACTATAAAGCCTTTAAAGACCTTTAATTAGAATATATAAGAGTAGAGTACGCTAGTAATACTAGAGTCTTTCTCTTAAATAGTAAACTTATTCTAAAAACAGTTTTATTTATACTTATAAGTAGTCTTTTAGATTAATTCGTAGTATATACTTAATTATATTTACTCTTATAAAGAAGAGGTATTATAAGAGAGAATAGCTAGAGTAGTACTTTTAGACGATTATTATCTATATTAACTAAGCCTCTAAGAGAGCTATTATATTATAACGCTATATATATATCGAATTAGAAGACAAGGTCGAGATAGAGGTTATACTTAGAGTTTAGATTACTTAATTTATTTTAATTTATAAGTCTCTTTTATCTTTCTTTTATTAGTCTTAGATATAAAGCTAATAGCTCGTAACTATATTTATAGACTAGACTTAAATAGTACGTCTATATATCCGCTAAAGCGGATAAATAGACTATTGATTATAAAAAAATAAAAAAATAAAAAAAAAATATCCCGTTCTAATATTAATCTAACGCGTCGTAATAGCCTATGTTTATTATTAGATAAATATAAATAAACTATAATTTCTCTATTTTCTAAGCTTAATAAGAAAGTAGAAAACAAACTATGAAAAACAAATATCGAAACTATCTATTTTACCCGGGTCTTCTTCTCTACTAGTTTCTTCTAATACCTCTATACTTCTACTCTATTCTCTAGTGTTACTAGTAGTATCTGGAATATTATACTACTACGAGATATCGTTGAAAATAGAGTTTAATATATACTATTTATACTATATAATTCTAATAATATTAAATTATATTATAGTTAAGATTATTACTATTTTAATTAATAGTAGAATAAATACTATAGTATTACTAAATCTATTAGATTCAAGCTTTTTACTCTAGATTTTAAATCTACTTATTTTTAGTCTTATATTTCAGACTTATATAAGATAATATATAATATAAAAAGTATATATCTAAATAGCTAGAGTTATAGATCTAATTAAATAGAGTACTTTAAAAAAATAATTATATTAATAGCTTCTGAAATAGCCTTAGAATTTCTTATATAGCTTATATTAATAAAAGTAGCTTATATAAGATATTAAACTTTAATAATACTATAAATAAATCTAGTAATAATAATATAAGTTTAAAAGCTATTATAATATAAACTAGTTTATTAAACTTATTAAATCTTACTCTTTAATTTAGAATAAAGATAAACTAAATTAATAATAAAAAGTTTTAGTTTAGTTACTACTTTAGTAAATATTTATATATATTTCTATAAAAGATTTTCTATTTATTTAAATTTAATTCTATTTACTTGATTTTTAACTAATTTATATATATATAAGCTTAAAAGAAAGCTTAAAAGAAAGCTTTAAATCAAGGCTTTCTAATACTATAATTAAAACTTAATTTTATAGTATATATAATTTCTAATCGCGTCTTAAAAAAATTAGACTTTAGAGAATTAATTTAGTTTTAAATAATATAGTACTAATATTCTTAAATTAATAGCTAGGACCTTAGTATTAACTTAGTATAGTAATTCTATATACTTTTAGTACTAAAAAAGTATATTAAAAGCCTTCTAATTTCTTCTAAAAAGTCTTATCTTTACTATCTTAATTATTTAATTATTTATCTATTTATTACTTTTACTTCTTTTTTAATCTTAGTAGCTAAAAATTATAACTTATCTCTCTATTACTAATATCTCAAAAGTTTAATAACTTTAGTTTCTTCTATTACTTTAACCTTTTTACCTTTTAATTATTACTTATATATCTTCTTTTTCTCTATTTTATAATATCTTCTCTAGTATCTAGCTCTTAGTCTTATATTTTTCTAGAATCTCTACTAACTTTATCTATTTTTATACTTACTAGCTTAGATATTATAAATAACTTTTTTACTCTTTTTACTTTTAAATAATATAATACTATCTACTATTTAGACTTCTAAGAGGTCTTTTATATCTAAAAAAGAGTATTAAAACGCTTTTATACTAGCTCTATCTAGGATTATATAATTAATAAGAAATATAAGAAAGCTTATATATAAGTACTCTTACTTAATCTTTAATTTAATACTAACTATTAAATAGTAGTAGAAGTATTATACTAAGTAATATACTATTAATAGAGATACTAAAATTATCTCTACTTACTTTTTAAAAGTATACTAAATTAAATTTAAAACTCTATACTAAAAAGTAACTAAAAAGAGATAAATTAGTATAAAAGAAGCTATAGATATAGTATAGTAAATTCTATATAAAAGACGCTACTAAATACTTCTCTCTACTAATAATAACGAATACTCTTCTATTAATCTTAATAATTTTAAAGTATTATTTATTAATTTAATTACTATATATAATCTTCTTATATACTTTACTTAATATAATATCTTTTAAATACTTATATAATATATAAATAACTTTACTAGAGATATTATTTCTAAATTATATACTACTTTAACTAAATAGATTAAGTAGTAGTATAAAAAAGTTTTATAAAATAAAAGAGTATCTATCTAGATTCTAATTAAAGATTACTATTAGTATTAATAAATAGAAGTTAAATAATAGTCTTTTTATCTTAGAATTTATAAGTTATAGTATTAAAAAGTTTAGCGATTTAGTAGAAGTAGTACTTAAAGTAAAATAAATTAAGAAATACTATATAAGTAAGAATATAGTACTTTTTTTTACTTAAAATAATTAAAGATTATAGTATATAAAATTACTTCTAAGATTCTAAAATAAATACTAATTATAATTTAAGTATTTAAGATAAGATTAGTTACTTTTTAATAGAGAATATATCTAATAATAACGTTATCTTTTAAAAGCTTATCTTTTTCTTAGATAAAAGTAATCTATAATTCTACGTTGTCTACTTTACTACTAGCGATATAGTCTCTAAAAAGTAGATTAACTTTAAATAAGAGATAATTAATATATTAAATAATTAATTAGATAATCTACTTTATTACTAAAGATTTACTAGATTATCTATTTAACTTTATTAAAAAGCTTTATAGATTAACTATATTCAATAGAGAAGTTAAGAAACTCTTAAGAAGTATTACTATATTTTAAGCTAATACTACTTAATAGATATTCTAATATTAAAGTATTAAAAGAGCTTATAAATTAAGACTTAAGATAAAGTACTTTTAAGATATTAATTTCTTTAATTTTAAAATAATAGTTATTAAGAAGAATTAGATTATACTTAAAAAGATATAGATGTCTTTTATTAAAAAGTAAAGAAACTTAGCTAATTTAAACTCTTAGATAAAGTTCTTTTTTAGTACTCTTAAGTACTTACTTTTAATAATTAAAGATATAGCTAGAACTTTAGATAAAGCTATCTTAGTTATAGACTTTACTCTTTCTTTTTTTAAGAAAGCTAAGATTAAGTATAAAAATAATTCTTATTTACTTTCTTTACTCTATAAAAGTATATCTCTTTATATACTTTTTTACTCTTATTAATTTAAAAAAAATAGAAAAAGATCTCTAAATATTATAATCTAATAAGTAAATTACCTATATATACTATTACTATAGTACTCTATTCTACTTATAAATAGAAGTACTTAGAAAAAGTCTAGGTCGCTAACTAGATATTACTAGCTTATACTACTATAGAGAAATTATAGAATAATAAGTACTAATTCTCTTAAGTAAAGAATATAGAGTTAAATATTAACTCTTAGTTCTTATCTTCTAGTAGTATTCTTAGATTAGTAGTATCTAACTAGATACTTAATTTATTTAACTAATATTTAAGTAAAAAAAGAAGTAAAAGAGATATATTTTAATCTTATTTTAAGCTTATTTTATACTTTATTTTATCTTCTTTTTAGTACTAAGTAACTAATGTTATTTATTCTAAGCTTTCTAATATTATACTCTTCTCTCTTAAGATATTAGTAAAAGTACTATTAATTAGTAGCTTTAATCTATCTAAAAAAAGACGTATCTAAATCTTTATAAAATAGCTCTTAATCTTTTATCTATCTCTTATATAAGTATTTTAGTAGAGTATCTTTAGTCTTCTATAAAATTAGTAGTTTATAATTAATAAAACTATCTTAATAAACATATTATGAAAATACTTAAATACTTTATATAATAGTCTACTATCTTATATAGCCGAGATTATATAGTATATACTATATATATAAGGTTTTAGTAGTTATTATTTTATATTATCTAATTTAGAAAAGCTTTGGATTTAGCTTTTAAATAGCTTTTAAACCTTTTTATATTATCTAAACCTCTTATATATAGCTGTCTACTCTTCTATAGTTAGAAAAGATTAGTTAGAAAAGGCTCTTCTCTTCTATCTAGTATTTATAAAATCTTATTTAAGTACGTCGTCGCTTTTATTTTAAATTTAATTTAGCTTAGATTTAGACTAGAATGATAATATTCTTAAATAGCTACGATTCTAGAGATCTTATAAATAGCTAGTAATATTAGAGTTTAGTATCTATTAGATAGCTAGTATAATTATATACTTAATATATTAAAGAAAATAGAATATACTAAGTGTTTCTAAGGTTTTTAATAACTCTCTTTATATAGAGACTACTCTATAAGGTTTAGGAAGTCGACTATATAGTTATTATAAAAGAGCTTCTAAATCTATCTTTTTTACTTCTCTACTAATATTATTAAAATATTAAACTTAGTTCTACTAAATAATATTAAGTAATCTCTTTCTAGAGATACTTCTCTTTCTAAAAAAACGTTTAAATAATAACTATATACTAAAGAATAAAAGATTCTAAAGAAATAATAAAGATAAGTAGAACTTTTTAAAATATAAATAAGATATAAATAGTTATATAAGCTTTAGAAGTAAAAGAATAAAAGATAGAAAATTAGCTAGCTAAGCTAGAAAAAAGAATAAGTGAAATTTAAAGTTAATAAATCGCTTCGCTTTTGAACTCTCTCTAATCTAACTCTTATTTACACTTATCTTCGCTTCTAAGCTCTAATTTAGACCTCTTTTAGCTATAGGCCACCGCTGTCTCTAATACCTTCTTCTAATAGACTACTTAACTTAGTTCTAAAAAAGTTATAAATACCTCTTAATAAAAAAGTAAGATAAGTAAAAAGATTAAATCTTTAGATAATAGTATCTTATCTATATACTAATAATAGAAGATATTAGTATAAGATAGACTTCTTATAAATACTGACTATTATAGTTTACTTCTAACTTATAAAGCTCTTATTTAAGTTATAATAACTAGATTAGCTAGAAGCTACCTAGAGCCTAGATATAGATTAGAATTAGTTCTTACTTTTAAAGATTAAGAAGATATAATTACTCTTTTAGATATATACTTTTTAACTAGTTATAAGAAAGAGAATACTTAGAACGCTTTTAGATTCTTATAAATAGAATAAGATAATACTAAAGATACTTTTACTAATTTTAAGAGTTGTTTTTTAAGTATAGCTATACTTAGAGAGATATAAGAATTAGAAAGGTTCTTTTTTATATAAGAGAAGATTATACTATAGCTTTAAAACTTAGCTACTATAAGAAAGATATATTAGAAATATAACTTTATTAAAATAGTATCTGATCTTTTAGCTATAGATAAGAAGATACGCTAAAACGCTAAGTTACTTTTAATTAGTACTTTAGTTTAAAAAAATACCTCTCTATCTAGTCTAAACTCTCTACGATCTAATAGTAGATCTTCTATTAATACTACTTCTAAAGTAGAATTAGAAAGAGAAGAAGATAATTAAGTTCTTATAGTACTCTAGTTTAGACCTAAATCGCTAAAGAGAACGAGGTAGTACTTTATTATCCTAGACTTTAGATATTAAGATAATATTTAGTATTAAGTTTATTTAACTAGCTAAAACTCTACTAACTCTAGTATAAAGTCTTCTATTCTTTATATTCTTTACTTCTTTTTACTCTTAGCTAGGCTAGAAGTTCTTTTTTATTTAAATTTTTTAAATCAGATACGAATTAGTATACTCTTAAAATAAGCTCTTAGCTAAGTTATTACTATTACTATTATATAACTAAACGATATCTAACTCTACTCTAAATAGCCTCTAATATATAAGATAGCTTAGATAGAATTAGATCTCTACTCTTTTAGCGAACGCGAATACTTAGTTTTAATATAGAATAACTAGAACGAATTCTCTATTTACAAGTATCTATAAACTAGGTTAGCTATAATTTAGACTTAAAACCGACATCTCGCTTATAATAAATTTAATAAATAAGTCTCTACGAATTAGATTACCTACGATTTAGACTCTAACTAACTCTCGTTTAACGTCTTCGAATAAAATAATAATATCTAGTATTCTAATTTAGCTCTAATAACGAGAATACTAAGACTTATAACGAGTCTTTTTTAAGAGAGAGAGATATAATAGCCTACTATCCTATATAGCCGAGATTATATAGTATATACTATATATATAAAGCTTTAGTAGTTATTATTTTATCTTATCTAATTTAAGAAGGTTTTAGATTCAGCTTTTAGATAGCTTTTAGACCTCTTTATATTATCTAAACCTCTTATTTATAGCTATCTACTCTTCTATAGTTAGAAAAGGCTAGTTTAGCCTTTTCTTCTATATTAGTATCTAGTATTTATATATATTATTCTACTAAACACACTCTTATATACCTCTTCGATAGTAGTATATATTTCGTATTATTATACTTTAAATTCTAGTATAAGATATATTTCTTTAATCTTATTAATTAATATTAATATAAGAAGAATACTTTTAACTTTCTAGAATTATTATAAAACCTCTTAAATAGAAGTATATATAAAGATATAAATAGTAAGTTTAGCTTTAGTTTAAGTTTTAGTAGATTAATAAACTAAACTTCTTTTCGTTGTTTTTCTTAGTAATATATATTTGTTATTATATTTCTATATTTTTAATTTATAAATAATTAAAGAAGGTAGCTAGGTAGTAAAGAGAATCTTAGTATTATAGTCTTTAAATATAGTTTAAATATAGTATTTATTACTTACTACTAATTTAATAACTATACTTTTTAAAAATAAATAAGAGATTTAAGTATTACTCTAATAATATCTTACTATTTTATCTCTTTTACTCTACTATATAGTAATACTATAAGTCTAAATATTATAAAATATTAGAAGAACACTTTATATATAATTTTACTACTATTGAATATATAGTAGCTATTCTCTTATATCTAATAATATTATCTAACTTTATAACTATCTAATAAATAAGATATCGCTAGTTCTTAGAGTTCACCTCGCTCTATAGCTCTTATAAGACTTCTATTAAGTCTTCTCGAGTTATAAGAGCCTTTTCTAACTTTATAATCTATTACTTTATCTACTACTATACTTTCTCTATAGAGTTAAGGTCTAGAGAAGAGAGAGGCTAGTTAAAACCGTATATTATTCTCTTAAGTCTTAGTAAGTAAGCGAACCTCTTATAAATCTTTACGCTATTCTCTATAACTCTCTACTATAGCTTATTCTCGTCTATTATTTTAAAAAAAAGTTATAGAAGTGAAAGAGTTAGAGTCGAGGTTAAAGTATATTATATATTAGAGCGAAACTCTAGTAGTATAGTCGGTGTTTTACTAAATTAGTCTACTACGTAAGATATTATTAGAGTAATACTTGAATCTCTTATTTAATATTAAAAAATTAATTAAATACTAATTAATTATTAATAAACTTTCTATTAAATTTAGAGTATTTTAATTAATTATATATTATAATTTTCAGATAATAGATTTAATAAGATATACTAAGACCTAAGCCTTAGTATACTATATATATAATATATATACTAAATATCTATTAATTTATATATTAAAACTTATATTACTACTTTATTATAAAATCGTCTATTATACTCGGTTTAAGCTATTTAATATATACTAAATAATACTAACTAATTAGTTTTCTAATTTATAGTTTTATCTTCAAATAGTTATAAAGTAATAAGAGAGTATATATAGAAAGTAGAAATAGCTTTATTTTTAGATTTTAGTATATTAGAGATTAAATAGTATATAATTAGTACTATTATAAGATTATATAAGTAGTATAGTATAGTAATAATATTAGGTTTAAAAATAAATATATACTATTAAAATATTCTAATAATATATTTAATTAAAATATAATAGTATTTTACTATAATAATACTACTAGTAATACTACTATTCTCTTACTAATCTTAACTAGACTTTATTCCTTCTCTCTTTAATATTTTAGACTACTATACTATCTTATTAAAACTTATTAATCTCCTTTTATAATAAAAGAATACTCTTCGTATTACGTATATTCGCGATCTAGATAGTATTAGTATATATTATTCGTATATCTATAGCTTATAAAATCGATAACTAAGATATTTTTAAACTTACGCTTTATACTTATATTATTATACTAGTATAGTTTTTAAGTAAGTAGTTAATTTTTAGAAGTATAAGATAGAGAGAAGAGAATTAGTAATTATTATAGAATTTATAGTTTATATAGTTACTCGAATTATATCTCTAGTATATATTCTATCTTTTCTTATAAGCTTTCTTAGACTACGTCTTAGCTCGCGAATAAGGCTTAAGAAGGTCTAAATCTCTATCTAGGACTCGCTATAGTATTAGTAATAAGCTTTACTACTTTATTAGAAATATTCTTCTAGTAATTATAAAAGATTATAATATATCTTCTTATATTATATTATTTAAGTAAATCTACTATTTAAGTAAATCTTAATTTAAGTAGTAATTTAAGTAAATCTACTACTTAAGTTAATCTATTTAAGTAAATCTACTCGATATATTACGCTATAGACGTGGGGATTTCAATATAAAAGAGATATAGCCGTATTAGATATATTGTTTGTCGGAGCCTTATAGTGTTTTCTTCTAGTTCTAGTTATATGCTTTCTAGAATCTCTACCTGCTCTAGCTCTTGCTATCACTAGTGCTGTGCTAGAAAACCACGACAACAGTGATGATATCCACCGGTCGAGATCAATATTGAGGCAGGTACTCTTGCGTTGAAATGAAGGTGAAGGACGCTATGCAGGTAGGTGATACAAGATCACCTGATACGGCGTAGCTTACGCGACCTGAATTCTGCGCGTTTGGTTGGTTAAGCCTTGAAAACACCACCTATCCCATCAAAATAATGTCCCTTTACAGCCAAGCATTTGCCAATGTTCCATCACAATGCCCATAGCACCCATATATTATAGATATTATTTAAGAACGGTGGGTAGAATATGGCGGCCAATCAATCGCGTCCGATTTTCCATCATATCAGGCGATCGCGTGACTTACCACGGAGCCTGCAGAAACTCACCCACATCAATTTCCAGTCGTCGTGAATCTACTCTACCTCAAATTTTTTCTATTTATCTCACCGAAGAAGACATGCCAAAAGAATTCCTGTCTTAGCATTGTTTTTGGTCGACTTGACAACGTACTGTGCGCTGCAGATTGATACTGGGGGAGCGCCAGAAGCAAACACCAAGAAAACAACCTTTCCGCTCCTTCCATTCTCTCCATAATGCATCAAGCCCTCCTGCTTCCGGATGTTATCTCGACCATTGTTGAAACCGGAAGTCCTTCTCGGGGTTTTCTCCATACATGTCTATGCATCAACAAAGCCTTCTCGCTCGAAGCCATTCGAGCCTTATGGGAAAAATGCGGGACCAGCGAACAGAGGGATCCCCAATCCCAGATCAAATTTCTTGCCCGCATCCTATCGCAAGATGTCCAACGAGCCCAATTTTACGCCAATTTCATCCGTACTCTCATGCTTATAGATCTTGACGAGCCGAGGTGGTATGGGGAGTTAACGGTCTTGCAATTCCCAAACTTGAGGGAGTTTGGTCTCACAGAAAGAAATGTGGAGCACATAGAGATGGCAGATGTTGTCATTCGTTATGCGCGGCTGAATTTGGAGCACATCAGTTTAGGAGCCGGTTTATCTGAGCCTTTCCTTGAAAGGTTGATTTTGTCTTGCCCAAAGCTTGTATCATTGAGGTTACATGGCAGAAGTGAACGTCTCGTATCCAAGGATAAGCTTGTTCGCTTCTTTGTCAATGTCAATCCTCTAAAGAGTCTCGACGTGCGGGAGGCTCTTCACGAGTGTTGGTCGCATGAAGCATTTGGTGTTATCATGTTAAGATTCGACAGTCTGGAGGATCTTGTGATTCCAAATATCCCTGACACCTGGATTGCTTCTCTCAGTGAAGTCAGCCCCGACCCACCTGCATTTCCAAATATGTATTTTCTCCAAACCGGAATAGCCGAAAAGGGCTTGGGGTTTCTAGCTCGCCATACACCAAACATGGAAGTTCTTGACATAGACTTACAAAACCTTCCTCCGACCAGCCGCATCCTCCAAGCGGTCTCGAGCTTGACGAAACTAACTCATCTGACGATCAATTTTGGACTAAAGAGCACTGTAAACGGGAATGACCTTTTACTCGTCGCCCAAAAATGCCCAGCAATGGAGGAACTTATTTGGATGCGGGAAACGCCCTTGGGAAGTAGAGAGTGTCCTCCATCGGGCCTCGAGATCTCCGATAATCTTATAGAGGAGGTGTCAAAATACATGAGGAAACTCACGACATTCAACCTCATCTTTGACGATGCGAATCTACTCACCCATCGCTCCATTTTAACCATCGTCCAACACTGCAAGAAGATTGAAGAGTTGAAAATATCTTGTACTGTTGACTGGCGAGAGTTTCTCAGAGGCTTGGCAAATGTTGGTTGTGCCAAACTACAGAAGCTTGTTATTGCTCTTGGGTCTCCTTCCTATGACCTCAGGCCCCGGGAACGGACGGTCAGTGATTATGCGGCTCGCCTCCATGAACTGGCGCCAAACCTGAGTGTATTCAGATTGGCGGGTGGGAATCAGACAGACAAAGCTTTGGCAGTAGCATTTTGTGATCTTTTATGGGAAGAAAAGCCATTTTCATATTGGGGGCCAAGCCGTCCATGAAAGCATACAGCCAAGTGTGCGTGGTGTTGGATTCATTCATATATTTTGTCCTCGTCTTCAGGTAGCACACAGTTCGGATAACTGTTACTCCCATTTAAATCAATTTAGTTGTCGAAATTGAGCTCTTTTGTCTACTAAATGTACTTCCCCTTGCTAGCGTGAAGCGCATTTTCACTAGTTTATAAGACGGTCCGTCTTAGATTGATTCCCATAGTGATCTAACCAAAAATCCCTTGTGTAACACTCGTACTAAGCAACACATAATTGAGTCCGAAACACTTATGGCAGCTTCCTGCGCAAATATTCCATTATTTTTATTAAGTGTTAGGCTTTTTTTGTTAGTCGAGGAGGGGGGGGTAGTTTCGGCTTTTATAACGAGGGTTTAATCGAAGAAGAGTTGGCCGAAGTGGGATATTTTGCCTCCCGTAAGTGTCCCGTTTACTAAAGTTGTAGAGGCGATGTGTGCGAGGACTAATGTAGTTAAGAGCTAAAATGCTCGATATTAGGGTTAATAAGAGAAGGGGAGAGAGGGACTTACTATAGTATCTAGGGGAAACGGCAACGAATTTGAGAACTCTAGAAGCATCTATGAATATAATTCCTTAAAGCACGGCGTTGTCTACATTCCTTATCAGCAGTGTTGCTATTATTGTTTATAATAACACCACCGTAGACTCCTTATCTTAGGGATTAGTACTTTTCTCTTTACTAAAGTCTAGAGAAACACATAGTAGAGTTATAGAACCAAGACTCTAGAGTAAAATTTGTAAGAGGCTTGTAAGTTATTATATCAATAACCTAGATAAGGGTAATAACTAGAGTAAGTGTCTTTTTTCATTTATCAAAGCTTTTCTAAGAATACATATCTATACATCGTAGGTCAGCGGCACTTCTAGCTGTTTATCAGTTATACCGCCTCGGAAAAGCTCTCCTATAACATCTGTTAAAAATTAGCGACTTCTTTCTCCGAATCTTAACGCTTAAACCCACTGTATAGTCCTTTAGTTCTCTCTGATTAAAGGATATAAGAGTTATTTAACCCAAAGACATTAGCATATAGACTATTAGGAGTAACTACTTTTATAGACTAATGATCTTTAGTAAGAACCTCTATAAAAGTTCGCTTAACCTTGATTCCTCGCTTTTCGCGTAACTTGTCAACCGTAGCTATATAACGAGTAATTGTTTTATAATCTCTTACTTTAGTTTTAGTAGCGTAATCTGGTTATATAGTATATATAACACGTTCTACTATTTCTTCTTAGATATCATAACCTAGGTGAGTAAGACTCTCTATCATAAGTAAGGCGACGAGAAGCGCGTTATATAAGAAGTAAGCTATAGTGAAAGTAAACAGGAATAAAGTTTATCAAAAGTAATAACTTAAAGAAGCTTGGTAAATAAGTCCTTATTCCTCTTAGAAGCTAACAACTATTTATTACCTCTAACTCTTCTTCTTAGTTTTCGACCCTAGCTCCCTTAGTAGCATAACTCACTATAAACTCCTTATTTAGAGGCCGTATAAGTTGTTACAACCACCTACTCCTCCAATTCACGTACTGCGGTAAACATCAAACAACTCCTCCTACGAAGAGTACCTACGTCTAAGGCAGATTTAGCCAATTATATCCTCCGGCTTAGCATGTATTCCTTTTTTTCCCCTCGTTTGGTGATTTTCACTTACCCTATGTTTCTTAGATTTATTTTGACTTGTTCTTGCTTCTGTATAGTTGAACAGGAAGTGTGCTCTAATCCTGTTTTGTGTACTTGTAGGTAGTTTGTAATCCATGGATCCTGAGTGGATGAGTGATTCTGGGGAGAATTACCCGGGGTGGAGAGGTAAGTGAAATGAGATCGTAAAATGAGGGGCATTACGTGTCGGGAACGGAGGAAGCTTGATGTTGGCTCTTAATATTAGAAAGGTGTTACTTGTTTTTAGAAGCGGGAAATCTAACAACGTTGTTATGGCAGTGGGGAAGGGTGTCTATGCCGGTAGATGTAGGTGTGATTTTCCTTTAAAATTATTCTCACCTTAAACCTAAGATTATTTTCCGATTACTCTGATAGAGTCAATTCAGTGGAGATTTCAATTAAGAGTAAGAGTACGCGTTGTCATGAGTTTACTACTAGTTGTTTTATAAGATGTCGTAACTCGTCTCTCAAGTAATCTTTAGGAGTCGACATTTCAGTCAATCTAAGGAAATTTCAGCTATAGATTAAATCAATAAACTTGGCGACTATACAACAGTATGACTTCGAGGCTAAACTTATACATGGGTTATTCAGTCCTTTGGTGTTAGTGCACCTTAAATATTATCAAGCCTGAGATCTACTAAAGTTTCAGGTGAAGCGACATACAAGTTGGGTCTGTTCCGGCTATATTTCAGGCCATTGCTCGGAGAACGGCTCGGGTCTTAAGAGGTTCTTAAAGGGGGCTCTACGTTGCCCTGATTCGGGAAGGTCATATTCCTGCTGAGTTTTTCTTGAGGTTACGAAAGGTTGTGTGATAGGATTGAAGGCATAAAACGATGGGCTCGTAGAGGCCACCACCACCATTCTAGTGGTTCGTCTCCTACCAACCATGAGGTTATTTCTTATCTCTCCAAAATTTATAACCCAATTTTTAGTAGATTAAGTTTTCAGATATGCCTTTTTATTACATCTCAGTAAATAAGAAATACAAAATACAGTCTAGAGGTTGATAAGAATCAATGCAAAGCTGGGTATAGTCCGGGAAAAAGAATTCATGGATGCCCCTCGCTTAACCTAGCGAGAAGAAGAAAAAATCAAATTTTCAGATCCACCCACCCCACAACCATTCACAAACATCACTACAGAGAACGAACTTTACTCACCTGACCATTTAGCTCCACACTAGAGTTGAACTAGGGTCCACAATGATCCACAGAAATAAGGAATGAATTAAGCCAAAAAGCAATATCTGAAAAAGAGACCAAACACCGCCCGGCTAGCTCAATCGGTAGAGCGTGTGACTCTTATACGATAAGTAGCTATCACAAGGCTGCGGGTTCGACCCCCGCGTTGGGCTCAATCCCCAAAACATTCAGTGTTCTCTTTCTTTTTTGCGATTTTTTCCTATAAATATCACTAAAATTTTGACGAGTCTTCGTGTTGTGGATCACCTAGTACTTCTTGAATGTTTATCAAAGGATCCCAGAAAATATTTTAATACTCCACTTTGTCCTAGTGTGCTTCCATGGTGTGAGCGGCCAAGGTAGGATTTTCAAAGGGAAGTTGACTTTTTCCGTTCACAATTTGGGCTTTATCCACGTTGTGTGTATTGAATGAATATACGAACTGGCATATTTTCTTCTGCCACTCTGCAATAGATCTAGAAAGAAGAGTATTCTTTTCGTCGGTTTTCGGTGGCATTCTTGGTCGACATCGGAAAGCTAGGCTTTATCACTTCAATACTGGTCCGCAAATTTTCACGACTTCTACTTCGGAGACTAAATCTAGACCCGGGTTCCAAGATTGAAGTACAGCTCAAATTGTAGGATACTGCTTTAGCAGGGAGACTTTCGAAGGTAGGCGAAAGAAAGCGCTGGTTACACAATTGCAACATGTCGAGCCGCATACCCCCCAACACTGCATTCTGCCAGTGGCATTGCACATATCAATACTGCAGTTCAGACTTAGGCGGCGATACGATATTTATCGGATTATCGCGATATATATCGTAAATTCTTATCTGATACGTTTGAATATCGTCAAAAAAGTAACAATAATCGATAAATATAGGGTTTTTGGCACTAGTGCCTTAGGTTTCAGTACTAAATATGCATCACACAACTTATATTTTCTTTTTAAAAATCAGCTTTATTATATTAAAAAGTTATTATATAATTTATAAAGGACTTGTAATAAGACGTGTAGTTACAAAGAGTTGTAACTAAATAAATAAAACTGAATTTACTATTCAAATCATATAACTTTATCTTTATTTTTAGATACTAAGCATTATATTAGCTCTCGGCCAGAAGAACTATCATCCTCTAGATTAACCATTTTTCCGCCGATAATCGATATATTATCGGTTATCCTTAGAAATCCAGTATCGATCGGATCACTTAATACGATACGATAAAGATCGTAGACCCCCCCCCCCCCCCCCACGATATGTCACCGGTAATATCGCCGCCCAAGTCTAATCTCACTATTTCCCTGCCATTTTACATGACTTCTACTTTCTACGTGAATTGAAGCCAAACAAAATGCGAGCGAAGAATCCCCAACTTCCAAGAAGCTCTCAAAATCCCAAACCTAAATCGAACACCATTTAACTAGCCAAATACCTCGTTACCTTCCCCGACGATATTGCTATCTTCATCACTTGAATCAATATCTTCAATCCCGCCTTCGCTTTCACTACCACCTACATCCACATCATCAATCGTAATAGTGAACTTCCGACACACTTCATCCTTCTCCTTCATTTCCACAATCAATTGAGTAAGCGCTGTCCGTCATGTCGAATATAACATCCTCGTTTTTGTTCGCAGTAAGGCGCTGAAAAGGCGTAAAAGGCTTCCCAAAAGACAGAAGTATGATAACACACATAGCCACCATTTCATCCTCGTAATCTTGTCGAACTGTCAAGGTTGGGTTCTGGAGGTAAAGGTTTTCCATTACTGCGTAGCGGGCTACTACTTCAACGACTTCTTGCAATTGGCTCAAGAGTTCCTGTAAATGGGGAACAAAATTGATTGACAAGTCAAAGAGAAGGAGGCTTTTATGATAATCCTTTTTCTGTTAGCAATTATGAAATAGTGGTGGTGAAGATTTCGGCTTATAGGTAATAACAACCAGCTACAATTCCAAGCGAAATATGACATCTCCAACCCGATTTGCTTATTAACAGTAAAGACCGTCGTTAGAATTTTCTTTTGGAAGTCTAGAACATCTTTCGCGAGTTTAAAGGGCCGTTTAGACTTGAAAGAAACTTCCCAGCTCAAAGTTAGCAAGCTTGTGCCTGTTTCATTAAACACCTTTGCGGGAAAGATAACTGTTGTTCGTTTGGCCATTTCGGAATTCAGAGATGAGAAGGTTTGAGGATGTTTGTCTTGGAGACATGATTGGGTCTTGCTTCATAAAATAGGTCTCTGGGGGAGACTTGGTGGTTTATAATCTTGCTTGTTCGATTTTATCTTGGAGAAGCTTGCGGAAATATTTTCCTGATGGTGGAAATTCAACATCGAGTCTGATTTGGCTGTTAGGCTATTGTGAGGGCGTGATATTCGTTGATGGAAGAAAGCCCTTTTGGGGTCTCTCTGTTGTTGATCTGTGACTTTTTTCCCTCTGGTGCCCTCCTTCTTTCTTTGGGTTTGATCCGAGCGGCCGGACTTTGGTATAAAGCTCGGTGCTGAGGTGTGAGTTAATAAGCTTCCTTCTGTTCGTATAGTGAACTACCACGAGTTTCCTCTATTTGTTAAGGATAGGAGGTTTTATTATCATGCGGGGGTAGAGGTTGCCAGTAACCATATTCTTACTCCCGGGATAATTGTACTCGGTAGCCTCCAATACCAAAGGGTTCGACTTTTGTCAGACTGTTTAAGATACCATTATTCGATATCTTACTTAGTATACTTAGTCTTAACTGGCAATTTTAAAGACTAGAATATAAGAGTGTTCTTCCTCTACTAGATAGAGTAGTAGTAGTTGGGACAGTAGATGCTAGCGACTCTAGATCGGGCTGACCTACTGAATAAGACTGGTATCGATATGTCTTTAGCGTCAGCTATAGTAGAGTAGTAAGAAGAGTAGTTTAGTTAGGTTGAGGATTTTATATTAGATCTTTATAAGAGTTCTTATTATTACCTACGGATCCTAGGTATGCTCTTCTTAATATAATAAGTAAGAGAGCTAATTAGAAGTAAGTTTAGACATGTAATAACAAGTGCTAGAGCTAATTTCATAAGCTAAGTGATATTCATTTTATTCTATCAGCCGTCGTATCTCTTCTCGCTTAGACTCGATCTTCTTTATAACAACGTACTTCAAAGACATTACTCCCCATAGTAATCTAGATAGTTCATAGATTCGGCCCAAATAAGTTCGTTTGAATCAGGCGTATGATATAAGCAGCATACGCGCTCCTTATCTTCTTTCGCTTTCTCCCCACAGCAAAACGTTGGTTTTTTCTTCGAGCTTGTTAACTGAAAGACTTGAAGCTTGAAGCTAAAATGTTCTAAAGTTCTTTCTTCGCACCCAAGGGGACTTTAAGATATATTTACTAGCATTATATATACTCTTCTTGACAAGCAAAATTAAACTTGACCTACTATATTGTCTCCGTACGATTCGATTTTCGATGCTTCTTCTTTCTCTAGAGTCCGTAATCTCAGACATACCAGAAGCAGAAGAGAGACTGGATATTTCAGTTGTTTCTTTTTCGGGCGCAAGCCTACAATAAGATTTTTCCACGAACGAGTATAATTCTCTAGGAAGAGGAAGAACAGGACTTGCATCGCGTTTATCTAAATCAGTCGGACAGTAAGCTTCTTCTGTGTCCTCTTGATTTTGTCTTCTTTCCTCCGTCCTGTGCTTATTTATTGTTACGACAAGATCTTGTGGTTTGCTTGCGGGTTCCTTGACTTTGGTATTGGATTCGTCTTCATCTTTGCTCAACTGAACATAATCATACTTAAGTGAACTAATTTCAATATCATCGATACCTAAAACTTCAGGTTTCACCACTCCTCCCCATGGATACTATGGGGTATGGAATGAGTCTAGCGGGCCGAGACTCATAAGTTGCCGAAATATCTCTTCGCTAACCAACGTTGAGATGGAAGATTCTTGTGTCTCAGCTTCGCTATCCTGCGTTACACCTTTAGTAACTTGACTATCCGTCAGTGGAAGAAGACGTGAAACATCCAAATATTTTGATTCAGGTTTTCTAGGTGTTTGAGGAATATACTTAGGACGAGTACTACGATTCGACCAGTGTGGTCGATAGTATTATCGTGATAAAATACTGTAGTATTTTAGATTAATATATTATCATGATATCCCAGTAGTACGTATCCAAATACGTTATAATACGATCGTAATATCGTGATATCATACGGTATATCTTTTAATGACTCGTAAGCGCTAAAACCCACTTTTTCTCAAAATGAGGCTATTTACACTTTTTCTATATACTCTTTTATTACTTACTTATTAGACTAAAATAATTTTTATTCATCGATTTGGTTAATATTTGCCTATAATTAAAGGGTAAAACTTAGTAGAACTTAATGTACTAGTTTATTATATTCTAGCTAGTAATCTAACGTTGTTGTCGTTGAATTAGTACTTGGTGTTTTCATCTCGCACGGGCCACCTTTTTAACCTTATAATATTTAGGTTAATTTAAGAGCTATTTATATGATTCTTTTTTTGAAATACTCTATTTAAATAGATCTATAATTCTAGCTATTCAGCTGTATATTTTTTGTATTATACGTTGTGCTATATAAAGCTAAAATAAAAGGCTGAAAAGAAGTGGGGTAAAATCCGGGGTAAAAAGCTTAAATATTGTGGCTTAGCAATACCACGATATTATCATGATATCGATTAAAATACCAACAATATAAAGGATAATATTGTTGGATATCGTGGCATTTAAATGGTATAAATAGTACGTATTAAAGTGGGTTTCCAACAATATATCGTGGTGGTACAATATTCTAAATACTATCGACCACACTGGATTCGACAAGCCACCGCTTGCTCTCTTTGAAGAAGATTCATCTACAAATACATATTAGTCTTTCAACCCATAATTAGGTATGGCCTTAACTGGCATGTTTTCGAGTCCATGTAGAATTGTGGATGTAGCACCGGCAGGAGCTTTATGGTCAACAAAATTCATGGGAACTGGGCAGGGCACAGGAGAGCTGATAGGGTGTTACTCACTATGTTTTGGCCTTCTGGTCGATACCAAATTAATGAGCGCCCCTTGTGGTTTTTGTGGTTCCAGATTAGCGCTGCGGGAGGCATCAGGGCTGCTTTTCACAGTATTTGGATAGTTCCCGTATTCAGACCTTTTAGAAGTTCTACCCCTGAGCCAGATTCGATTCTTACCGGTTAATTTCTCTACTGCATCTGGTTGCGGAAATTCGGATGAAGTGTGAGGGCAAGCCACGGCTATTTCGTTCTTTCGTTGCTTAGTGGTGGAACAGGACACGGGAACCAATGGTAAATTTCCCTCCTTTGGCACGCCGTGTGGAAATAATTCGGTCAATGTAGGAAGCATGCCCAACTCTTCTTATTCTTTAGGTAGAATATAAAACGGACCTTGTTTAGCCCCTATAGACATAGGTATAGGTGGAAAATATTCCCTAACTCTTTTCAAATCTAGATCGGGAAACAAGGATGTTCTTTGGATCCTTTCCAATTGAAAGGAAGCTTTGACTCGACAATCCTCCGAGACTGAACATAATCGTTTAAACAGTACCTCTCGAAAATAATCTGGTTTTTTGGAATGCATATGAAGTTCTACCACAATACCGGTCATCAACATAGGAGGAATCCTTTTAAGCTCATTGATATCTACAACTTTGAGGTCGAAAACGTATCAAAACTGGTCAGCTTTTAGATACTATACATTTTTGCTATTGATAGTTGCCTTGTTATCCTGTAGGCGTGATTTCAGCAAATTTTTCGCAGTCACGAACTACCAGGATCGCGGTGCTTTTTCGTCGACGGTATTTTGGAAGACGTCTATTGCTGTCTGAAAAGCATGCAGAATCTCTTCTACAACTTCTTCAAGCTTGGTTTTGAGCTCAAAGTCTTCCTTTTGTACCGATACAGCACTTTTGAAACTGTCAATTGATGGTAGAGACTTCAGACTAGGTGATGCTTTCTTGAAAGTAAAGCTCGCGGGCTCGATCGTAGATTAACGAAGTGCCATCAACGCAATCCTTGGATTTGGCGGTGGGGGTGGAAGCCCCATAGCTGTCGAAAGAGATGCGAGCTTTCTAGATCGATCCGTCATTGTTTCACCCGCCATAAATTTGGTCATCTCAAGGAATAAATTGTCGACAGCCGGAATCCCGGGCGAAGCGGGGTTTTCCAGAGAACTTTTCTATTCTCAGGTCTCGTATTGTGCTTTAACTCCTCTCCTCCTGGGCAATGATCGAGAAGACTCATCAATAACTGAGTTGGCAACCAAACAAATTTGATTGTCAACACCAGTGAGGTTATTACGGCTGCTAGTCGGACTTTTGGAGGTTGCCTGGAACCCCGTGATTTCTTTTTGCGGGGGAATTGGATTGGGTATAAGGGGCTTTTAAGTCGATGATATTTCATGGATAGGACTTGTGTGCTCTACTGGTTTACTCCACGTCGCCATCAGTCTCTTTGCTGTTGGTGGCAATCTTGTGGGACCGGTCGAATTCGCCCTGTCGTGTGTGGTTGTTACGTTGGAAAAAGTCTCTTGGTAGTTGATGACTTCTCGGCAGTCGAAGCGTCCTGGTGGTACCAAGCTTTAAACTTGAAAATTCCCTAAGCATCTCTTCAACTCTGTGATCTAGAATCTGATGACAAGACAATAGGTTGCTCTAGAAATTTCTCTCGAAATTCCGGAGCCAAGGAATTTCGAACCAAGATATTGTTTGCGTGCACCACTCGACTCGCTTCCTCAAGGCGTTCAATGGTCTCGGGTCGTAAAATCCTCCCCTCTCCGCTTTGGAGTTTACTCCTACTCCAGATTCCTCTACCAAATAGTCAGTGTCATTCCAGAGCAATTCAACTCAAATCAAGAAAGAAGGGAAAAAACCAGACTCACAACCGAGACAACTCCAAATATCCAAATGCAAACTAACCGTAATATGTACCAAGCTCCCCTTTATATACCTTAACCTCCCTATCACCTAACCTCTCTCTAAGCCCCTATCTAACCCGAGGCCCTAGCCTTCCACCCTCCCTTTAGGGCTCTTAAACGAACATGAAATAATGAAAATTCACAAAACAAGGAGTGTTTAAAACGAATTTAAGGCTTAATATATTTTTACGAAATAGTTAAAATAAAACGAATATATATATAAATTTTATAACTTTTTATATATTTTAAGTAGGTAGTAACGTCTTTAATATAATCTTCTTAAACCTTAAAGAGAGCTATTATTTCTTAGTTTCTAGTAAATTAAAATAGAGTTAAAAATAAGGCTATTTCTACTTACCTCTAAGAGTACTAATATTTAAAGTATACTCTTAATATTATTAATATCCTTATATTTTAACTATTTAAAGTATATCTTCTTATTCTTAAAAGATCTCTACTATTAGAGAATAACTGCTTAATATCTACTTTTATACTAGAAACTACTAGTATATCCCTTGCTACTAGTACTAATATAGAGTATTAGGTCTTATTTACTTTCTACTAATTTAAGAGCTAATCTAAGGAGTAATTATTATTCTATTTAACTAGGTTACTTATAAGGTACTAATTAATATCTATACTACTTAGTATTTAGTAAACTTAATAAAGAAGACTATATTAGTAATTTAAGAGAGTGAGTATAGATATAGATATAGTTAAAGGCTTTATTAGTAATATATACTCGTTAGTAAGATACTTATAAATACGTTTAAAAATTAAATAGTAATTATCTAGTATTTACTCTTAAATTAGTCTTATCTTTACTTAAGAATCTAAAATTTATATAACGTAATATATAATATTATTACTAAATAAAGAGATATACTCTTTAACTTTTAAAACCCTAGCTCTAAAAGCAGCTCTAATATCGTTACTAATATCTTTAAATTAGCCTTTTTTATTAATTATACTATTAAGTAGATTATCTAGTCTTTATAAGATCCTAAGTACTCCTAAGAGATAAGGTTAAGCTTTTAACACCTAGTAAGTAAACTTATAAAAGAGCGTAAGTATACGCTCTATAATCTTATATATTATCTACTTATTAGATATTAGTATAATTACTTAAACTTCTAGGTATAAAGAGACGAACTTTCTACTATTAGCCTTATTTACTCTTATAAAAACTATTATTAAATAGAGAGCGTTCTACTAAGTATTAACGTTAAAAGGTATTATAGCTATATATACTTTTTATTACTAAGTTTAATAAGAATTACTTAACTATATATATAGTATAAAAGTACGAATCTTTTAGTATATACTAAGAGATTAATAGCTAGCTAAAAAGTTATCTTTATACTTATTTATTATTTTTAGTAAATTCGACGCTTTTTTATATAACTCTGTCTTTAATTAACCTAGTACTACTTTAACTACTAGTGTAATTATATATACTAAATATCTACTTTAGCTAGCTTAACTATAGAATCGGTATTATAGAAGGTTATCTAAGAGTATAATATAGTTATTATATTCTTCTTATTAACGATAGTACTAGAGATAGTTATAAAAAGTACTATTTATAGATACGTTATCTCTATAAACTATAAAGAGTTTCGTAATATAATTAAGGCTTATATTATTCTTAGTAACTTCTATAATTATATTACTCTTAGTTAACTTTATAATAGAGTAATAATCGAGCTTTAAACTCTCTATAATTAGCCTAGCTATTACTTTATTAGATTATCTATCTATTTCTATAAACTCTAGAACTATTAATTAGTACTCTTAGCTAGGTATAATCTAATACGCTATAGCTCCTAGAATATAGTAGTGATTTTAGGATATATATCTATTAAAAGAGAGAGAGAGAGTTTAATAATCTCTTATAAGCTCTTTTTTAAGCTCTCTTCTAGTATTATTAAAGTACGATTCGAGTTTATTAAGAAGAGTACTAGTACTTTATACTAAGACTATAATACTATTTAATTAGTATATATTATAAATGTTAGTATAACTTATAGTCATAAAAGCGATATAAAAAGAGTTGTATTATCGTTCGTATATACCGAGTAAAGCTAGCTACGATGCCTACTTAAGTAGCTCTTAAGTAAGAAGCACGTATACTTACGTATACTAATCTAAGTCGCTATTTACTCTTTAAATATATACTAATACTAGTACTTCTTTAAAACGATAGAAGTTAGTACTCTAAAAATTATTAAAATTATATATCTAATCTAACTAATTAGAGTCTTCTATTCCCTATTCTTAACTAATAAAGAGGCTTTATTACCTCTTATTCTATTCTACTATATTAACCTAGATTAAAGTATATATTTCTTTATATTAGTAAGCCTCTACTAGGATCGTCTTATTACTAATTATACTCTAGACGTTTAGTAAGAATATTAAATTTATTACTATTACTTAAATTAGTAATAAAGGTTTTAAACTCTTAAAATAATACTTTAAATTTAAAGTTACTTAGAGGCTTTAGAAGCTTTTAGAGTTAGCTAAGCTTTTAGAGTTAGCTATATCTATACTCTTAAGACAGTTCTAAAAGAAGTTCTAGGATATTAACGTCTTAATAAATTTCTAAATAACTCTAAGGTAGTTCTAAAAGAGGTTCTAAGATATTAGTATTTTAATAAATCTATAACTAATAAAGTTAATATTAAGAGAAGAGTAAATATTACTTAATATCTTACCTACTCTAGTATACTTCTTATCTACTTTAAAGCTTAAAAGTTCTTCTCTTTTTATAAGATTATAGTATTAGATTATTTAATAGTACTATCTTAGAAACTTCTCTATCTACTAGTACTATTTTAAAAGTTTAAGAAGTTTTAAAAGAGTATAGTTTTATAACTATAAGTTAAAACTTTATAAGACTACCTAGTAGTACTATAATATAGTCCTTATTCCTAACTCTATTATCTTTATTATTTTAAAGTTAGGTAGCGTTATTAAAGTAATTACTAGTAATATCTAAAAAAGCTAAATATTAAGTTTAGATAGTATTATTAAAGTAATTACTAGTAATATTTATAGAAGCTAAATCTTAAGATTAAGTAGTATATAATAGACTAAGGTTAGTAAGACTATTAAAGTTATTACTAGTAATATCTAAGAAAGCTAGATATTATTATTACTATAGTTTTTATTATCTTTTAGTATATATCTTTATATATTTATAATAGAATCTAAAGACTTTAGTACTAGCTCTCTTAACTACTATAGCTTTTAATTCTTTATTTAACTACTTAGTTTTATTAACCTTAGTAGTAGTATTATATAGTACCTAAATATATCTATCTATCCTAACCTATATACCTCTACTATAAAGTATCTATTATAACTTAGTAGTAATAGATTAGTAGATCTTAGTAAATTTATCTTAATCCTATTCTTTAAAGTCTACTTAAAATTCGTTCTAAAAAAGAAGGTCTTTATTCTCTTTTTTAGTATATTCCTCTTCTTATTTAATAGTATATATTATCTCTTCTATTAGAGTTAATATATCTATTATATTAATATTATTAAAAAGTTATTATTAGGTTTTAAGTAAATAAAGTATCTTAGATAGTATAAATTATCTTAAAAAGAGGTAGAAGGTTAAAGGTAGTAATTAGCACTTCTTATTTTAAGAAGTATTTATATATTTATTAAATTAAAAGTATTATTAAAAGTATTAGTACTAACAATTTTATATATAATAAGCGTTTAAGAGGTCTTTTAGAAAGAGATAGAAGGTTAAGAGTCTCTTAAAAAGAGATAAGAGGTCTCTTATAGGTTAGTAGAGAGTTAGTAGAAAATTAGTATTTATAATTAGTACTTCTTATATTAAGAAGTATTTATATATTATTAAATTAATACTACTAGTCTTATATTTAGTAGACGTTTAAGAGGTCCTTTTAGAAAGAGGTAGGTTAGTATTAGTAATTAATACTTCCTATATTAAGAAGTATTTATAATATATTATTAAAGTTTTAAATAATAAAAGGAATTATAATTAGAGAAGAGAAGTCTACTAATAATATCGAGTTTACTTTTATATAAGTATACCTATAGTAGAAATATATAAAGTAACTAAGTATCTAATCTAATCTATATATCTACTAATTAGTATTAGTATAACTTATAGTTATAAAAGTAATATAAAAAGAGTTATATTATCGTTTATATATACTAAGTAAAGCTAGCTATAATACCTACTTAAGTAGCTCTTAAGTAAGAAGCACGTATACTTATATATACTAATCTAAGTCGCTATTTACCTTTTAAATATATACTAATACTAGTACTTCTTTAAAACGATAGAAGTTAGTACTCTAAAAATTATTAAAATTATATATCTAATCTAACTAATTAAAGTCCTCTATTCCTTATTCTTAACTAATAAAGAGGCTTTATTACCTTTTATTCTATTCTACTATATTAACCTAGATTAAAGTATATATTTCTTTATATTAGTAGGCCTTTACTAAGATCGTTCTATTACTAATTATACTCTAGATATTTAGTAGAAATATTAAATTTATTACTATTACTTAAATTAGTAATAAAGGTTTTAAACTCTTAGAATAATACTTTAAATTTAAAGTTACTTAAAAGCCTTAAAAGCTTTTAGAGTTAGCTAAGCTTTTAGAGTTAACCACGTCTACGCTCTTAGAGCAGTTCTAAAAGGGGTTCTAGGATATTAATATCTTAATAAAATTCTAAATAACTCTAAGATAGTTCTAAAAAGAGTTCTAGAATATTAGTATTTTAATAAATCTATAACTAACGAAGTTAATATTAGAAGAAGGGTAAATATTATCTAATATCTTACTTACTCTAGTATACTTCCTATCTATCTTAAAGCTTAAAAGTTCTTCTCTTTTTATAAGATTATAATATTAGATTATTTAATAATACTATCCTAGAAACTTCTCTATCTACTAATACTATTTTAAAAGTTTAAAAAGTTTTAAAAGAGTATAGTTTTATAACTATAGGTTAAAACTTTATAAGACTATCTAATAGTATTATAATATAGTTCTTATTCCTAACTCTATTATCTTTATTATCTTAAAGTTAAGTAGTATTATTAAAGTAATTACTAGTAATATCTAAAGAAGCTAAATATTAAGTTTAAATAGTGTTATTAAAGTAATTACTAGTAATATTTATAAAAGCTAAATCTTAAGATTAGATAGTATATAATAGACTAAGGTTAGTAAGACTATTAAAGTTATTACTAGTAATATTTAAAGAAGCTAGATATTATTATTATTATAGTTTTTATTATCTTTTAATATATATCTTTATATATTTATAATAAAATCTAAAGACTTTAGTACTAGCTCTCTTAACTATTATAGCTTTTAATTCTTTATTTAACTACCTAGTTTCGTTAACTTTAATAGTAGTATTATATAGTATCTAAATATACCTATCTATTCTAACCTATATACTTCTACTATAAAGTATCTATTATAACTTAGTAGTAGTAGATTAGTAGATCTTAGCGAATTTATCTTAATTCTATTCTTTAAAGTCTACTTAAAATTCGTTCTAAAAAAGAAGGTTTTTATTCTCTCTTTTAGTATATTCCTCTTTTTATTTAGTAGTATATATTATCTCTTCTATTAAAGTTAGTATATCTACTATATTAATATTATTAAAAAGTTATTATTAAGTTTTAGGTAAATAAAGTATCTTAGATAGTATAAATTATTTTAAAAAGAGATAAGAGATTAGAAGTAGTAATTAGCGCTTCTTATCTTAAAAAGCGTTTATATATTTATTAAATTAAAAGTATTATTAAAAGTATTAGTACTAACGATTTTATATATAGTAAGTGTTAGTATAACTTATAGTTATAAAAGCGATGTAAAAAGAGTTATATTATCGTTCGTATATACTAAGTAAAGCTAGCTACGATGCCTACTTAAGTAGCCCTTAAGCGAGAGGGTCACGTGTTCCTACGTGTTTCTACGTAGGCTAATCTAAGCAGCTATTTACTCTTAAATATATACTAACACTAGCACTTCTTTAAAACAATAGAAGTTAGTACTCTAAAAATTATTAAAATCTTCTATCTGATTTAACTAATTAGAGCTCTCTATTCTCTGTCCTTAGCTAATAAGGAGGCTCTATTTCTATCCTCTATTATCTCTTATTCCGTTCTATATGTCTAGCTTGTTTATATTAACCTAGATCGAAGTGTATATTTCTTTGTGTTAGTAGGCCTCTATTAGAATCGTCTTATCGCTGATTATACTCTAGACGTTTAGTAGGAATGTTAAAGTTATTACTATTGCTAAAGGTTTCGACATCTTTGAGAGTAGCGAAAGTGTCTAACTCTTAGAATAATACTTCGAAGTCGCTCGAAGGCCTTAGAAGCTTTTAGAGTTAGTCACGTCCGCGCCCCTAGAGCGGTTCTGAAAGGGGTTCTAGGATATCGGCGTCCTAATAAATTTCTAAATAACGGAGTCGATATTAGAGGAAGAGTAAATAACGAAGTCGACATCGAGAGGGGGTCTATTATTCAACATCTTGCTTACCTTAGCATACTTCCTATCTACCCTAAGGCTTAAAAGTTCCCCTCTTTTTATAAGATTATAGTATTAGATTATTCGACGGTGCTGTCCTAGAAACTTCTCTATCCGCTAGTACTATTCTAAAAGTTTAAGAAGTTTTAAAAGAGTATAGTTTTATAACTATAGGTTGAAACTTTATAGGACCGCCTAGTAGTACTACGATATAGTCCTTATTCCCGACTCTATTATCTTCGTCATCTTAAGTTTAGGCGGTATATAATAGACCTAGGTTAGCGGAGTCGTCGGCGGGATTATTAAAGTAATCATCTTCGTTATCTTAAGTTTAGACGGTATATAACAGACCTAGGTCGGCGAGGTCGACGGGATTATTAAAGTAATTACTAGTAGTATCTGAGGAGGCTAAATGTTATTGTTATAGTTGTTATTACTATAGCTTTTGTTATCTTTTAGCGTGTTCTACTATATATTTATAACGGGATCTAAAGACTTCAGTACTAGCTCTCTTAGCTATTATAGCTTTTAATATTTCTTCGTCTAACTACTTAGTTTAGTTAACCTTAGTAGCGGTATTATATAGTGCCTAAGTATACTTATCTATTCTAACCTATACGCCTCTACTATAAAGCGTCTATTATAACTTAGTAGCAGTAGATCAGTGGATTTCAACGAAGTTATCTTAGTTCTATTCTTCAAAGTCTACTTAAAACTCGTTCTAAAAAAGAAGGTCTTCATTCTCTTCTTTAGTATACTTCTCCTCTTATTTAGTAGTATATATCGTCTTTTCTATTATTAGAATTAGAGTAGAGGTCGGTATATCCGCTATATTATAAAGATATTATTATTCGAAGTAGTAGATACTAATGTCGTTATCGGGTTTCAGGTGAATAAGTATCTTAGAGAGTATGAATTGTCTTAGTAGATAAAAAGAGGTTAGTATTTATAATCGGTGCTTCCTATCTTAAGAAGCGTTTATAGTTTGTCGAAACGATGCTACTAGTCTTATATTCGGTAGGCGTTCGAGAGGTCTCTTTAGAAGAAGGTAGAAGGTCAGGAGGTCTCTCGGAGGTTAGTAGAGAGTCGGGGGAGTTGTTAGAATAACGTTAGAAGGTCGGTATTAGCAATCGGTGCTTCCTATATTAAGAAGCGTTTACTGTTTATCGAAAATTATAGTAGAAGAAGTTACGATCAGAGAAGAGGAGTCTACTAGTAATATTAAGTTTACTTTTATATAAGTATACCTATAGTAGAAATATACGAAGTAACTAAGTATCTAATCTATACGTCTACTAATTAGTGTTAGTATAACTTATAGTTATAAAAGCGATGTAAAAAGAGTTATATTATCGTTCGTATATACCGAGTAAAGCTAGCTACGATGCCTACTTAAGTAGCTCTTAAGCGAGAGGGTCACGTGTTCCCACGTGTTTCTACGTAGGCTAATCTAAGCAGCTATTTACTCTTAAATATATACCGATAGTAAGCGTTTAAGAGGTCTCTTAAAAAGAGGTAGAAAGTTAGAGGTCTCTTAGAGAGAGGTAGAAAGTCTCTTATAGATTAGTAAAAGGTTAGTAAGAGGTTAGTATTTATAATTAGTACTTCTTATATTAAGAAGCGTTTATATATTATTAAATTAATACTACTAGTCTTATATTTAGTAGATATTTAAAAGGTCTTTTTAGAAAGAGATAGGTTATTAGTAGAAGGTTAGTATTAGTAATTAGTACTTCTTATATTAAGAAGCGTTTATAATATATTATTAAAGTTTTAAATAGTAAAAGGAATTATAATTAGAGAAAGGAAGTCTACTAGTAATATTAAGTTTACTTTTATATAAGTATACCTATAGTAGAAATATATAAAGTAACTAAGTATCTAATCTAATCTATATATCTACTAATTAGTATTAATATAACTTATAGTTATAAAAGCAATATAAAAAGAGTTATATTATCGTTTATATATACTAAGTAAAGCTAGCTACGATGTCTACTTAAGTAGCTCTTAAGTAAGAAGTACGTGTACTTACGTATACTAATCCGAGTCGCTATTTACCTCTTAAATATATACCGATAATAAAAACTAGCTTATTCTACTATAGTAAAAGGTTAATTAGTAAGAGCTATAAACTTTAAAAGAGCTTTATTAAGAGTAGAGATTAGTATAATATTAGTAGTAAACTTATCTAGAGTACTAACTTAGCTCTTCTCTTCTATCTTTTTAGATATAATTCCTAATTAATACTTCTATTTATTTATTATATAAACCTTATTTAGATAGATG
Organism: Hymenoscyphus infarciens; assembly: GCA_001414345.1. Classification (NCBI taxonomy): domain Eukaryota; kingdom Fungi; phylum Ascomycota; class Leotiomycetes; order Helotiales; family Helotiaceae; genus Hymenoscyphus; species Hymenoscyphus infarciens. The sequence continues at coordinate 321 of LLCB01000056.1, read as the reverse complement.
TTTAATCTTAAAGTATTCTTATAGTAATCCTTATTTATAGAGTAGAAAGATAGTCTATAAAGCTTATAAGTCTAAAGCCTCTTTTGTAACCTTCTTTTGAATATATTTACTTAAAATTCTTCTAAGATATATATAATCTTAAAGTACTTCTAAACTTATAAGGTTTCTTACTTTACCTTTCTTTCTTTTAAGACTACTTTCCTTTTTTTAGTAATAATTATACTAAGTAATTTATTCTTAAGAGAAGAGGCTAGAAGAGTATTAAAGAGGTTATTATTATTATTATTATTATTATTATTATTATTATTATTATTATTATTA